>NC_069438.1:3042175-3090130 GCF_026875155.1 Cherax quadricarinatus | reverse complement strand
AAACCCTTTTCACTGTTTTCCCAATTAACCTACCTCCTAAAACCAAAACATTTGGCAACATCTCCAATTGCCCCCCTTTTCCCCCCTGTCAACCCCTTTTTCCAAACCCATAAAATGCCCCAAAGACCTCTTTGGGCCTTACCCCCAAATACGTTCACTTATATTTCACGGTAAACACCCGGGTCCACACACCCCCTAACCTTTCCAAAAGCCCCCTTGTTCATCTGCAACCTATTCTCCGTTTTAACTTTTAAATTTTTTCAATTTAACTCTACCAAAAACACTTTACCGGGTACACTCAACAACTTATCCCCCTAAAATTTTTTTGAAACTCCTTTTTTTACCCCCTTTTTCCCTTTAAAAAAAAGGAACTATGCATCTGTCGGCCAATCCCGGTACCTTACCCCCCCCATACTTTTTAATTAAATAATTGAAAACCAACCATTTTCCAAAAACTATTCCCCACCTCTTTTAACATTTCTATCTTACCCATCAATCCCGGGGGGCCTTTCCCCCCCTTTCATTTACCTACGCCTCACAAATTTCCCCCCCAAACACCCAAAAAAAAAACCCCCCCCCCCCCCCTTCCCCCCCCCCCTTTTCCTCATTTCCTACAAGATGTTATTCCCCCCTTTGGCCCTATACACGAAATCACAGTTTCCCATTTTTAAATCAACATTTAAAATTTCCTCTTATATATATATAAATATAATATAATATATATATAAAAAATATATATATATATATATAATATATAAATATTATAAATTATAAATTACAAAATTCTTTTGAAAAACTCTCACCCCCTTTTTTAAACTGACTGTTTTTTTTTGCATTTCCTTCCCTCTATTCTTTTTCCCCATTTCTTTTTCACCCTTCTTCTCTATTTTAATTCAGTTTTTTATCTGGGGTGTATGTAAACCCAACCCCCGGGGCGGGGATAGAACCCGCAAACCAGGGAGTCAAAAACTCCAAAACCGAATAAATTTTACAACGTATAAAAGACTTAACTAATATCAATGACATATTAAAATAGAAAGCAATTTTTTTAGCGATTTTTTTGGGTAATTTGGGGTTGGGGTTCCCAGGATGCACCCACACTAGTCGAGGTTTATGGAATTTTTTAAAGGGGAAAAACCTCATATAAAAGTAACCATTTTTAAAATAATAGTGAAAAAATATTTTAAGTAATTTTTCCCACATAATTTATTTATTTTGTTGCTATGACCCAACCAACAATATTTTTTTTTGTATTATTTACCTTTATTTCAACAAGATTTAAAGAAAATTTTAAAGGGGTTTATGAAAAAAAAGTGATTTCAATTTTTAATTGGCCCATAAATGGGTAGGCCCAAAACCGCCCCCAATGAAAGGTTTTTTCCTAAAGGCCCATGACAGGCGGGTCCAAGGGCCCCCATGATGGGCCAGGTCAAAAGGGCCCATAAGGCAGGTCCTAACGGCCCATAATAGGCATTTTTCAAAAGGCCCCAATGACAGCAGATTCCTACCCCCCCATAAACAGGCACCCTTTTGCACCCAAAAAAATTTAAAACAAAATCCGGGCAATTTTTCCCGGGATATAGTTTTATGACAGTGAACACCTGCAGGGGTGATAGTGAAGGACAAAAATTTATGGTGATTGTAATTGTTTTATGACATGAACACCTGCATGTGATATGAAGGAAACAATTACATCCCTGTTTGTAATTGCAAAATTATATCTTTTCAAATTCAATACATAAACTTATAACCAAGACTCTTGCCCCCCTTTGGCACGAAACCGGTCCTCCCGGGCCCACGAGAACCTGGTGCCTCCCTGGCACTGAAACCTGGTGCCTCCCTGGCATTGAAAACCCTTTCCCCATGGCACTCGAAACCCCTGGTCCCCCCCCCCCTTGGCACTGATGTTTTTAAACTGTTCTACTGTTGAACAGGGGGTTTAAAGTGCCGATGAAGGTAGCTTAGGTAGAAATTGATAGGGCCCCGTGGATTATTTTTGGTTTAAAATTTGGGGATAGGAATGAGTACACAAGGGGCAGGGGTAGGGGTGACCGCAACCATTCCGTGGGGGGGGGAGCACTTTGCCTATCGGGTTTCGTGGGCCAAAGGGGATTGAAAGCGAAGGGGCTCAGCCTCCCAGGGACCTGGGTGGCCTACAGAAAGGGGAGCACTTAAATGCCGCAAATATGAAATAGTCAGAACAACGGCCCAGGCTGTGTGTTCTGACAGTACAGGGTGCTACACTGAGAACCTGGTGCTCCCTGGGGTTTGGGGAAACCCAGTGCCTCCCTGGCACTGAAACCTGGTGCCTTTACGGCACTGGGAAACCTTTTTTCCTCCCTGGGCCCCCCCCCCCCCCCCCCCCTGGGAATCGGGGGCCCCCTGGCACTGAGGAAACCCGGTGCCTATTTGGGACTGGGGGCCCCGGGGCCTCCCGGGACTGAAACCTGGGGCCCCACTGGCCCCTGGGGAAACCCGGTTTCCCCCCTGTCACTGGGAATCTGGGGGCCTCCCTGGCACTGAGGACCTGGGGCCCCATTTTGGGACTGGGGACCTGGTTTCCTCCCGGCACTTTAAACCTGGTCCTCACTGACAATGGGGAAACCCGGGCGTCCCCCGGCCCCTGGGGAAACCCAGGGCCTCCTTTGGGACTGGCCCTGGTTTTTCCCCCTACACTGGGGACCTGGTGCCTTTTCCCCGGAACGAGAACCTTTGTGCCTTTCCCCGGCATAAAAACCGGGCATCCCTGGCACTGGGGAAAACCCTTTTTCCTCTCTGGGACTGGAACCTGGGGCCTCCTTTGGGGACCCGGGCCCCTGGTTGGGCCTCTCTGGCACTGGAAAACCTTGGGTTTCCCCCCTGGAACTGAGAACCTTTTGCCTTTCCCCGGCACTGAGAACCTGGTGCCTCAATGGCGCGAAAAACCTTTTTCCTCTCTCCCTCACTGGGAAAACCTTTGGGGCCCCCCTTGGGGACTGGGCACCTGGTGCCTCTCTTTGGGACTGGGAAAAGGGGCCCCTTTTCCCCGGAACTGGGAAAACCCATTTCCCCACTGGGCACGAGGGAAACCTTTTGCCCCCCTGGTACGAAACCTGGTACCCCTCCCCGGGACGGGAACCTGGTGCCTCCCCGGCATTGGGGAAAAACCGGGGCCCCCTGGGACTGAGAACCTGGTGCCTCAATGGCGCCCGAGAAAACCCTTGGGCCCCCCGGGAAAAGGGAAAACCCGGTGCCTCCTTGGCACTGGGGACCTGGTGCCCTCGCACTGGAAAACCCGGTGCCCTTTCCTTCCCGGAACCCGAGAACCCTAGGCCTCAAATTTGGCACTGAAAACCCGTGCCCCCCCGGTACCGGGGAACCTGGAAAAAAAACCTTCCCCCGGCCCCGGGGGAAAAACCCCGGGTCCCTCCCCCCCCTGGCCCACTTGGAAAAACTGGTGCTCCCCCGGCACTGAGAACTAAAAAACCCCTTTTCCCGGCACTGTAACATGGTGCCCCTCCCCTGGGGACTCGGAAACCCGGTGACTCCCTGGGACGGGGAAAACCGGTGCCTCCCTGGCCCCTGAAACCTGTGTCTCCCCCGGCAAATGGGAACTTGGGGGCCCCCTGGGACTGAGAACCTGGTTTCCCCCCCTTTGGGAACCCGAGAAAACCTTCCTCCCGACACGAAAAAAACCCCGGCCTTTCCCAGGCACTGCGAAAACCCGGTACCTTTCCATTCACTGAGAACCTGGGGCCCCCCCCTGACACTGAGATCCTGGTTCCTTCCCTGTCACTGGGAACTTGGTGCCTCCCTGGCTCTGGAACCTGGTGCCTCCCCGGCCCAAAAAAACCCGGGGTCTTTCCCGGAAAATGGGGAACCTGGGGGCCTACCCGGCATTGGGGAACCTTTTGCATCCCTTGGGCCGGGAACCCGGGGCCTCCCCCGGGGACTGGGGAAACCCGGGGCTTTTCCCCCCGGGACTGAGAGCCTGGTCCCGCCCTGGAAAATGGAACCTAGTGCCTCCCTGGGACTGAAAAACATGGTGCCCCCCGGCAAGGGGGAAAAACCCGGTGCCTTTTCCCCGGCACTGAGAACCCTTTGGTTTTCCCAAAAAAAAAACCCCCCGGCACGAGAACCTGGTGCCTCCCCTTTGGACTGGGAAAACCCGGTGCATTTCCCCGGGGACTGGGGGAAACCCGGTTTCCCCTTTTCCCCGGGACTGAAACCTTTGGGGCCCGTTTCCCGGCATTGAGAACCTTGTGCCCCCGGCACGGAACCTGGTCCCCCGCCCCTGGGGAAACCTTTTGGGGCTTCCCCCGGGACTGGGGCCCCGGTGCCGCCCTGCACTGGGGGAAACCAAATGCCCCCTTTGGAACCCCCGGGGAAAAAAGGTTCCTTCCCCGGCTTGATAACCTGGGGCCTTTCCCCACACTGAAAACCTGTGCCTCCCCCGGGAAAATGAGAAAACCGGGGAATTTTTCCCTGGCCCCTGAGAAAACCCGGGGCCTCCCGGCCCCGGAGAACCTGGTGCCCTTTCCCGGCCCTGGGGAAACCTGGTGGAAAACCCTGGCACTGAGAACCCCGGGGCCCCCCCCTGACACTGAGAAAACCTCTGCTTCCCGGCACTGAGAACCGGTTTCCCTTTCCCCGGCACTGAGAAACTGGTGCCCTTTTGATTTGGGACTGAGGCCTGTGCCTTTTCCCGGGACTGAGAAGCATGTGCCCCCTTTGACACTAGAACCTGGGGCCCCCCCCCCCCCCCTGGCACTGAGAACCTGGGGGCCTTCCCCCTTGGGACTGAGAATCTTGGGGGCCTCGATGGGCCCCGAAAGCTTGTGCCTCCCCCACAAATGAGAAAACCCTTTCCCCCCTGACACTGAGAACCTGGTGCCTTCCGGCACTGAGAACCTGGGGCCCCCCTGGCACTGAGAAAACTTTTGCCTCCCGACACTGAGAACCCCCGGTTTTCCTTTTCCCCGACACCGAGAACCTGGGCCTCCCTGGGACTGAGAAACTGGTATAAAAAATCAGTAAATTTAAAGGGAGAATGTGTTTTTTTTCATTTCCACCGCCCTCCCCAACACCCCCCAGGTTAACATTTGTTAAATTTTAAATTGGGTTTTAAAAATGGCCCGATGTACTGACCTATAATTTTTACTTTAAACCAAAAACCAAAGGGTTGGGGGTTTTAACCCGCGGCAGGGGAGTCCCCAAAAATCCTGGAACCGTTCCCTTTCCCCCGGACCAGCGGTTTCAAAAGGGCCCCCTCCCTGCTATGGTTTTTTTTGCAATCGTGTCATTACCCATCTGTGAGTCAAGTTACAAATTACAAAAAACTCAAATGACTTGCAAGAATCCTACTGTTTGCTTTTGACATTTGTCATCTCTTAAAATTTTCAAGAAAGGGGGGGGGTTTGGGAAATGATGGGAAGTGAGTCCCAATTTTTGACAGGCCCCCTTTCTTTTAACCACCAAAACCCCGCTGGGTTTCCCGCAAGACTTTTGTAACTTTGTTTTAAAGATCCAAGTTAGACCTAAACTGGGTGGTAAACTTCTCCCTTTCCAGTGGAGTTTTTTGTTTTATTGTTCCAGTCCCGGTATTGTGACTTTTTGGTTTTTAATTTTTTTTAATTTTAGTAACCAAAGCTTATTTTTTCTTTTTTTTGAGACTAAATAAAAATACTTGGGTGTTTTTGTTTTAAAAATTTACCCTTTTTTTACAGGGTTTTTGTGATGTACTAGGGGGGGGACAAAAAACACAATTATTACTTACACATAAATTTTTAAAACAATGTTAAGATTACCTACGTCCTTTTTTCAAAAGATAAATGGAACAAGAACAAATTAAAAATATCACTTACCTCTTACTTTTTTAACATATATGATAAAAGAAATTTTGGGGGGCCCAGGTTTAAAATATATTAAAAAAGAAAAAGTTGGGGGGTCCAGGTAACAAAAATGATAAAAGAAAGTTGGGAGACCCCGGTAACATATATTATAAAAAAAAATGTTTTGGGGGAAACCCAGGAACATATAGATAAAAGGGAAAAGTTGGGGGACCCAGGTAACTTTCCTATGAAAAATTTTCACACTTTTTTGGCAGTTTTCGGAGCCCGTCCTGGTTATTGATGTTTGACGTTTTAAACCTTTTTGCTGGGTCTACAACGTCCTGGAAAGAAGCTCCCAGCTTTGTCTGAAAAAAAGGGGGAAATTTGAAATTTATAAATTTAACCTTTAACGATATAAAAGATTGAGTTTCAGTATCTTTTACAAAATTTTAAAGTGTTTTTTGCCCCTTTTCTTTAAATAAAAACAAAATTCCCCCAAATTTTCCCCATGGCTCGTTAGAAAACCCTTTAAGGTGCGCCACGCGTGAGCGAAATAAATTTCGAAAATTTATGGAAATTGAGTTAATCATACAGAAAAATAGCTTAAAACTTTGGCAACACTCTGGTACAAGAATCAATGTTCTACAACGTTTCTACAAGGAATTATAGTCATTTATATCATGTATGGTGACGGTGATGTGCGTAGCGTGTCTCCTCTCACCCCGTATATTTTTTGTAATTTATTCCTTGTTTCTTCTAGCTATTTCTTGCATTATTCTTTCTAATAAATAACTGACGATTTGGCATATATAAGAGTAGATAGAGCTTATCCGTAGACTTCCAGCCAATCAGGAACCATCTGGGAACATTAGCTGACTCTATGGAATTCCTGCTCTCCATAGTGACACGATAAATAACTTCTTTATTAAGCTTATGTCACCTCTACGGCTTATTTATCTATCAGAATTGATCTAATATGACATAATAAACACTATAAATAACATGTAAACATGTTATATATACCCCTGGACTGAATAAAATAGGCCATAATAAGGTGAGAAGGGTTTACCACAATATTCCCATATAAATAATTTCCCATCCTGACTATGTCGTATTCTTTGGTCTTTAATAAGAAAAAACGAAGTTTGAGAGGCTAACTGCGCTAGAACTCCAGCTTTACAAGGAAACACCGAAAAAAAACCCGATTTTCGCGGAAAAAAAAAAAACGAGACGTGGGGCCGGCGGACGTAAACAGGCCAATATCTCGGAAGTAAGTTTTTGACTTATTTCACTTCACTGCTCCTTTATTTTCTTAATTAAGAGGAATAATTTTACAGAAATTGTAAAATAATGATGGTTCTTATTTTCCCCGAGCATATTTGGAAATATTCCAGATATTCTGGATTTACGTGGGAAGTAAAGGGAAGATAATTTACAAACAGTCTAAGATCTAACAAACTTTTTTTGTGTGTGTGAAATAAAGACAAGAAAATCTAGAGGAAAGTGCAGCACCAAAAAAACGTATTTTCATTGTTTTTCTGGGTACCAAGTGCCAAACAACCTTACGTCGTGCCAATTTTTTGTCTGGGGACCAAGTGCCCAAACAACCTTACGCCTGCCATTGTTGTCTGGATACCAATTGCCAAACAACCTTATGTCCTGCCATTGTTGTCTGGGTACCAAGTGCCCAAACAACCTTATGTCCTGCATTGTTGCCTGGGTACGAAGTGCCCAAAAAAACGTTTCGTCCTGCCATTGTTGTCTGGATACCAAGTGCCCAAACAACCTTAATGTCCTGCCCCTTGTTGTCTGGGTACCAAGTGCCCAAACAAGCTTATGTCCTGCCATTGTTGTCTGGGTATCAATGCCCAACAACCTTTTGTCCTTTCCATTGTTGTCTGGATACCAAGTGCCCAAACAACCTTATGTCCGCCATTGGTTTTCTGGATACCAAGTGCCCAAACAACCTTATGTCCTGGCATTGTTGTTTGGGTACCAAGTGCCCAAACAACCTTTTGTCCTGCCATTGTTGTCTGGTACCAGGTGCCAAACAACCTTATGTTTCCCGGGCCCTTGTTGTCTGGTACCAAGTTCCCAAACAACCTTATGTCCTGGCCATTGTTGTCTGGGTACCAAGTTCCCAAACAACCTTATGTCCTGCCATTGTTGTCTGGGTAAACCCAAATGTCCAAAGAACCTTACGTCGTGCCATTGTTGTTTGGATACCAAGTGCCAAACAACCTTAAAGTCCTGGGCCATTGTTGTCTGGGTACCAATGCCCAAAGAGCCTTACGTCGTGCCATTGTTGTCTGGATACCAAGTGCCAAACAACTTTATGTCCTGCTATTGTTGTCTGGGGACCAAGTTTCCCAAACAACCTTACGTCGTGCCATTGTTGTCTGGTTTCCCCGTGCCCAAAACAACGTTACGTCGTGACACCTGTTGTCTGGATACCAAGTGCCCCAACCCTTATGTCCTGCCATTGTTGTCTGGATACCAAGTGCCCCAACAACCTTATGTCCTGCTATTGTTGTCTGGGTACCAAGTGCCCAAACAACCTTACGTCGTGCATTGTTGTCTGGGTACCAAGTGCCCCAACAACCTTATGTCCTGCCATTGTTGTCTGGGTACCAAGTGCCCCAACAACCTTATGTCCTGCCATTGTTGTCTGGGTACCAAGTGCCCCAACAACCTTATGTCCTGCCATTGTTGTCTGGGTACTAAGTGCCCGAACAACCTTACGTCGTGACATTGTTTTCTGGATACCAAGTGCCCAAACAACCTTATGTCCTGCCCTTGTTGTCTGGGTACCAAGTGGGCCCAAACAACCTTACGTCGTCCCATATAGGCCTACCATCCGTCAAATGTCATTTTCAGTAACTCGTTCCCTTTTTTCAGTTGTTCTCTGGGTTATAATTATTGAAAATATTACAGTAACAGGAAATACTTCGTCTTGGGCTCCGTTATGAGTGATTTTCCTAAATAGTTAAATTTTCATTAATTTTAGTGGTATTGCTATTATTATTATTATTATTATTATTATTATATTATTATTATTATTATTATTATATTATTTATATTATTTTTATTATTATTATTATTATATTATTATTATTATTATTATTATTATTATTATTATTATGATTATTATTATTATTATTATTAAATTTCTTGTGCTTTTTAACACAACTGCCGTTTCCTACAGTGCAGGCACTGTACTTCCCACCTCCAGGATTAAAGTCTGGCTAACCAGTTTCCATGAATTCCTTTATAAATGTTACTTTGCTAACACTCATCAACAAGGGCAAGTCCCTTAAAAAACACTTGTTTTCCACTCCTAACACCTTACACACACTTTCTGGATATCTAAGTTCCCACACACAAAATCTTCTTTACCCCCTAACTCCTTCCATTCTGCAGGGCGACCTCTACCCACGTCTTCCCTCTACCATAGATTTATACGCCTCCATTTTTTCTTCTTCTATCCTCTAAATGTCTGAATCACCTCAAGAACTCCTTTTCAACCCTTTGGTTAATACTTTGAGTAATCCCGTACCTACCTCTACTCTCCAAGCTACGGATTCTCTGCATAATACTCACACCACACATTGCACTCAGACACGGCTTCTCCTATGTCTCCAGGATCCTCCTAGCTGCAGCATTCACACCTATATAAGAGTGTTTGCACCATAATATTCTCATGCATTATTCTTTTTGCCTTCATGAATTACTTTCTTTTTCTCCACATTTCTCCACAGTGCTTCAAGCACCACTCATCTGTTACCATTGTCAACTCCTTGGTTCACTTTGTCTCTCATAGACATATCTACTGACAAATTAATTTTCAAATATCTGAAACACATTCACAACCTCAATACTCTCTCCCTCCCTACAGTTCTGATGTCTAGTCTTTCATTACCAAAATTTTTCGTTGCCATTCTGGCTTTGCTTTTTCCTATGTTTACTTTTAATTTCTTTCTCTAAAATACCCTTCCAAATTCATCCATTAACCTTCACATCCTCTATTCAGATTCACACACATGCAACAGCTTCATCAGCAAAAGAGCATCTGTTGGATTCTTTATCTTCCAATGCCACACCTCTTCCCAACCTCCCTGCATTCACTTCTCTTACAATCCCATCCAAAAATATAATAAACAACAATGGAGACATCACTCATCCTTGTCTAAGGTCTACTTTTACTGGAAAATAACCTTCCTTTCTCCTTCATAGCCTAACCCGAGCCTCAGTATCCTCATAAAATCTCTTAACTGCTTACAGTAACATACCACCTATATCATTCACTTGCAACATCTATCACATTCCTCTCCTGTCCATCCTATCATAAGCATTTTCCAGATACATAAATGCAAGATTTCTGTACACTTAACTCAATATTGTTCACTTTAAATGCTTTATGTAAACATTTGGTATAAAGTCTCTTGGTTCACCTAATAAGATGAGTATGGCTTTCTCATCTTATTAATCTCATTTCAAAACATTTTCATATTCTCACCAAAATTTGTTGACAGCACCTCACCCACTTTCTCATTTGCTGTCTTTTTTCTACATTCCCTTACAAATTTCTTAACCTCTTTATTCTCTCGTCCATCCTTAGATTACTTATTCTTTGTAAAAAACGTCTCATATACTAACTTTTTCTCTCTTTCCACTCTTTTTATCTCATCATTCCACCAATCGCTCCTCATCCCTACTGCACCTTTCCTCTTATATCCGCAAACTTCTTCTGAACACTGACCTCAGTACGCTGAGGTCAATGGTCACGAAAGTAATCCTGTCCTAGCTGTCTGGAGTGTGGAACATTATGAAGCACCATTGCTTGTTGTAGTGTTTTGAAATCCCAGGTTAAAATGTTGATGGAGGAGCTTCTATTTCTCGAAGAAAAATTAGGAGGCTGAAAATTCGTTTAGATGGATATGGGAGTGAATGTGCGAAAAGGTTGCCAACAGTGAGTTGAAGAGTGGCAATCGTTTCGGGAGGAATGTGGTCTCTGCTAAAAGTAGAGATATCAAGAAAAGGAAGCTTAATAGAGAAGATCTGAAGGTAGGAAATCTATTCTCTTTTCTCCAGGATGAGTGTACTCCAGTGATTGGTGAGGTTAAATGTACCACTAACTCCTTGCTAATCAAGGTAAGAACATTCTGGTGTGGGTGACTCACATGTAAGATATATGGACTGTGCTTTCTGTAACAGAGATAAGAACTTTAGACAGAAAGTGTATTCCAAGAACTGGTGTTGATGACATAGACAGCAGGTTGGATAATATTATGTCAGGTAATGGGAACAAGCCCATCATCTGTCTTAGTGCTTATGAAAATGATATCGGCAAGGACAGGAGACAAGAGCTGCTGGATAAGTACAAGTAAGCAATATTAAATGTAATTACTATAAGGGAGGGGACCCAGTCATATGTAGCATCTTGTCTAGAAGCGAAGTGGGCAATGAATGGCTGTCTAGGGCAATTGGTGTAAATTGCTGGCTAGACTGGTATTGCAAGGAATTAGCAAGCCCATTCATTGATAACTGGGACAAATTTTATGGCAAACATTAAATGCATGTAAGGGATGGGGTACATCTCTCAGGGGCCAGAGTGGTTGCATTAGCCAACTCGATGGAGGGGGCCATAGCTCACTTGTCTAGGGCTTTAAACTGATGGTGTGTGTGGGGGGGGGACACTCAAGCTGCAGTACAAGGGATGAAAACAACAGATATTACCAGGATTCTTCAGGCATATGTTTCATAGATGATATTCAAAATAAAGTTACTTTTGAAGGCAAAGCAATTCATCATCGAAGAGAGACAGTAGAGGGCAGAGAGTGACTAGCTCCCTTAAGGTTTACTATGCTAATAGAATCTTAGAAATAAGATAGATGAGACAAGATAACTTGCATGTGCAGGTATTATAGATATTATTGCTATAATGGAGACCTGATTCAACCTGAAAGATAGAGAAATGCCTTCTGAATGCCACATACAAGGCTATAATCTATTCCACACTCATAGGGTCAACAAGAAGGGTGGTGGTGTGGCGATTTATGTCAGAGATAATTTAAACTGTTCTGTTAGACAGGATATAAGATTAGAAGCATTGGATATAGAATTTGTTTGGCTACAGTTTTTCGAGGGTCGTGACAAATTAATTTTGAGTGTGATATAGGCCTCCCAAATCTTGATAGGGAATACAGTAAGCTGCTATGGGACGAAAGTCATAAGGCATCTAGATATGAAAATGTCTTGTTAATGAGAGATTTCAACTTTAGACAAATTGACTGGATGAATATGGCAGGAAATCTTCAATCTAGTGACTTTCTCGATACGTTTCAGGATTGCCTTTTAAAACAGTTTGTGACAGAACCAACTAGACTAAACCACCTGCTTGACTTGGTTCTTGCCAACATTGAACCACTAATTAATAATCTTGAAATTAATGATGAGCTTGGGAGAAGTGAACACAAATCACTAGTTTTAAACCATACCACGGGTGGGGATGGAACCCGCAATCAGAGAGTGTCATTACGTGTGTCATTACGATTTCGTGAGTCACTTAATTTCAATATATCATGGAATTACCCAAATAGCTGTAATAAAGTCTCTGTTCCAAACTTCTGCTTGGCCGATTTCATGGGACTGAGAAATTGTCTGGGTGGGCTAAATTAGAACGACCTGGCTATAGGTCAGGTAGGTGGTGATAGTTGCCAATATGACGTTTTTCAGAGCATAGTTCCAGCTGCCCAGACAGCCTATGTTCCATGAAGGGAAATTAGATCAACCAAAAATGAACCCAAATGGATAAACAGTAGATTTTAAAAAACTCAATGATTGAAAGAGAGACATATATAGATAGGCGTATCAAAAGAGGGGATGGGTAGTTAAGAAATCAATATATTCAATTAAAGAGAGAAATTAAAAAGGGAATAAAAAAAAAGTTAAAAGAGGTTACGAGGCTAAAGTGGAGAGTGATTCAAAGACTAACCCAAAAGGTTTCTTTCAGGTATATAGAAGTAAGATTAGGGACAAGATAGGTCCACTCAAAAGTAACTCAGGTCACATCACTGACAGTGATAAGGAAATGTATGAAATTTTTAACTCTCATTTCCTCTCAGCTTTTACGCAGGAAGATACTAGCGAAATTCCAGAAATTATAAATTAACATGACTCACGAAATCGTAATGACACGGCTGCAAACAAACCATACCACGGGCGGGGATACAACCCGCGATCAGAGAGTCTCAAAACTCCAGACCGTCGCGTTAGCCACTGGACCAGCTAGCCACAATAAGATTCGTCCAACTAGGTATATTTCTACACCATAGGAAGATTAGCATAGGCACCACTGTGACCACAAATGCAAGTTTTTACAGACGAATCTCTAGCTAGCGTGACCGTGACGAACTCTAGCTCAAGTCCCCTCGAAGCCGTCAACATGCATTTGTGGTGACAGTGGTGCCTATGCTAACCTTCCTATGGTGTAGAAATATACCTAGTTGGACGAATCTTATTGTGGCTAGCTGGTCCAGTGGCTAACGCGACGGTCTGGTGTTTTGAGACTCTCTGATCGCGAGTTCTATCCCCGCCCGTGGTATGGTTTAATAATAAAATATGTAGAACAGGACGATAATAAACTATGAACGATTAGAGTAGCTAGTGACATGGTCTTCAGACAAATAGACATATTAAAACCGAACAAATCCCCAGGCCCTGATACACTGTTTGCAAGCGTTTTAAAGTAATGTGAAGAGTGGCTTAGCAAACCTTTGGCTAGTCTTTTCAGCATATCACTTTAAACTGGCATAGTACCAAACTAGTGGAAAATGGTAAATGTAATACCTATTTACAAAGCAGGAGACAGGTCCTTAGCTTCGAACTATAGACCAATAAGCCTTACCTTCATAGTGGGAAAATTTATGGAATCAATAATTGCTGAGGCAATTAGTAGCCATCTTGAGAGTCATAAAATGATTAGTGAATCTCAGCACCGTTTTACAAAGGGGCGTTCCTGTCTTATGAATTTACTAACTTTTCACCAAAGTATTAGAGGAGAGAGATCATTGTAATGAATATGTTACTATGTATATGAACTTCAGTAAGGTTTTTGATAGAGTTCCTCATCCGAGACTATAGAGGAAAAAGTAAGGCACAGGGAATAGGAGGAAGCCACACCAGAAATGGGAGTTACATCAGTGACAGCAAAGAAAAAAAAAAAAAAAAGAGTGAGATACTAATATCTCGATATAATTCTGAGTTTGGTGAGGCATTATTCAGGTGGGCCATCTCAACAAATTTTTTTTATGTCCGAAACGCGTAAATCCTACCAAAATCAGCAAATTTTATAACATAGCCCTAACACTAGTGGAATTTGAAAAAGCTATTTACGACCTTCCCATTTTCTCTTCTTCCAGGCCCAGACTTATGGAACTCCATGTTTATCAAGAACTGTAAGAAATCTCTTTTGCCTCCCTATAGAGAGGAAGTCAAGACTTGGAGGTAATGTCACAGTCAGTAAAGGCAATGGATAGAGCCCTTCTCTAGAAAAATGGCAGCAAAATGTTGCAAAAAATTATAGAATGATAGCACTAACGTTCTACATCATTAAAATCTTTAAAAGGTTTCTATGAAGCATGTTAGCTAACCACTTGGATATCCATCAATTGCATAACCAGCATAGGTCTAGAGAAAGCCACTCCTGCCTTTCACAATTACTTAATCAATATGACATGGTGATGGATGCACTGGAGGACAAACAAGATGCAAATGTAGTATACACAGACTTTAAGGAAACCTTCAACAATTGTGATCATGAATAACTGGAATAGTATCAGATGAATCTTTAACTTTCTAACTAAAATGCTACAAAGATTAATAGTAAACAGAGGCTGCCACGGTCATAAGCTCTGTTCCACGTGGTACAGTAGTCGTCCCCTTCCTTTACCTTATCCTCATATCTGACATATACACAGATGAAAACCATAGCACCGCTTCTTCCTTTGCTGACTATACTAGAATTTACATAAAGTGCCAACTTCTGAAGACACTATAAATCTTCTAATGAATCTACCCAAGTTTTCTAATTGGCTGAAGAAAACAAAGTGAACTTCAACAAGGACAAATTTTAGTTACTCTGTGATGGAAAGCTTGAGGAAATAAAAGCTAAATCGCTATACAAAAGAAATTATACCTGCACAATTGAGCAAAAAGCTAATATGAAGTACTGAAGAGTGATAATATCAGAGGATCTCACTTCAGTATATCACAACAGTATCATTATCACAACTGCGAGGAAAACGATACAATGACTAATGAGAACTGTAAAACAAAGGGTGCTGGGCCATTGATGATCCTCTCTAAGTCACATGTTCTCCCTAGGATTGAATATTGCTGTACACTAACAGCTGCATTAAGGCTGGCAAATTGCAGAACTGAAGAATATACAGAGAACCTTCAGTGTGTGTTAAGTACAGTTAAGCATCTCAGTTACTGGGATTGTTTGAGGGAGGGGCGAGCCTTTTTCCATTTTCAGGAAATTAAAATTGAAAAATTATGGAAATAAGTTTTTCTCACTGAAAAATAGTACAAAATTCTTGCAACATTTTTGTTGAGATTTTTGGCCTTACCAGCTAAGATATAATATATAATGAACACTTAGCTGATAAATGACAGCAAATCGTCTACACAGCCGCCCCTGCAGACGAGGTCTAGAAGCTGTCGAAACCATCACAACAGTGGGCTGTCAAGAGATACAATTTGTAAGTATAAATTACCCCTAGGGGGTGTTATGTCAGCATATTTCATTCGATGATGGCTGACGAATACTTACTTGTTTGGACTCAAAAGTCCACACCTTACTGCCGATTATAGGTTGATTACAAACTCCTTGTGACTCAAGAATTGCGCAATCCCCCGATCTACAAGAAATCGTAACATACCTTGCTCTTTGTAACGTGAGCTATGGTGTTCTCAACACCTTCGACAGATATCGGTGACTTGATAGAAGCTGAAGTGTCCTTGGATGTCCACGTCTTCCATTGTCTAGGAAACGCACACTGGTACACTATGTTCCACAAGATTTGTCTTTATTGTTCACAATGTATCACAAGAGAAGCTGATCACACTTCTCTGAAGTGTTTGTGTTAGAGACACTTTGCTCACACTAACGCACAGATCAGTGTTCTTTGTTGGTTATCCTGGCGTCAGTGTCACTCGTAGTAGAGTCAAAGTTAATCTGCCAGACGCCACAGTGCTCCATGCCGTCTCTGCCCCCAGCACACAAAAAAAAACGCTGACCTAGTACCTTGCATCCTTGTCACCTCCTCGATGAAGCAAAGCAGAATGTTTGTTTCTTGCTGTCTTAATCATAGACAACAATGTACAATATCTTTACTATGGTAATAAAGTGGGAGCAGGATTTTCCTTAATTGTCCTGCTAAGTAAGAGATGCACTGTCTCTTATAAAAATACACTTTGCAACACTGGACTGCAAGGAGCAGAGGTCATTTGACTACGTGGCATAGCATCTGTGATCAATTACTCACTCTAGCAGTAAACAAGATGCTCGCCCCTTCTGAGTGGCCCCTCAGGGCTGAAAGGGCTGAAGGGGGCTGAAGGGGGCTGATACCCCCCTCCTGGAGAAAATTTCTCCACACTGGGGGGCGGCGGAGGTTCGCTGCAGGTGAACTATTCATCACTTAACATTAATTTGATTTTCTCACTCGCCACCACTGCTGCTTGTCTTTTCTGAACAGCTTTAGTCTGTGTGGTTTCTGGAGAATCACTAATTTTGTTTTCAACACTGTGTAATTCTAACGGCACTAGTTTATTTATTGTCCGCTTATTCACTACACCTTTGCTCAAAACATCAACTGTCCTGATGATTCCATTTGCATCAGGATATATGGTCACAATTTTTCCAAGTGGCCATTGGGACCTCGGACCATCATTGTCGATAATCACTATGTCACCAGGTCTTAAGGACTTATGATTTTCAGGAACACCAGCTCCATAGAAGTGTTCTCTCAATGAGGTGAGATAGTCTTCTCGCCAAATTTTCTCCCAATGTTCAATCACTTTATTAAGGTGTTTGAATTTACGTCTGAGTTGCTCAGGTTCGAAATAAGTAGGATCCTCTATGATTTCTTTATCATTCATGGGAGGAACAGGTTCGAGCCTTCTGCCATGGAGTAAATGAGATGGACTTAACACTTCTAAATTGTCCAGATCATCGGTAACATAAGTTAGAGGTCTGTTGTTGACATTTATACTGATTTATATTGTAAAACACTAGTTTTACAGCTTTTTTCGAAGGACCTTGGCTCATAGGTTATTTGTGCACTGTAGTACAATATATTTGGACCACAGTGTGGTCTTTATCCGGTTCGAACACGACCAAAACTCTATTGAGAATTTTTTGGCCTTACCAGCTAAGATATAATATATAATGAACACTTAGCTGATAAATGACAGCAAATCGTCTACACAGCCCCCTGCAGACGAGGTCTAGAAAGCTGTCGAACCATCACAACAGTGGGCTGTCAAGAGATACAATTTGTAAGTATAAATTACCCTTAGGGGGTGTTATGTCAGCATATTTCATTCGATGATGGCTGACGAATACTTACTTGTTTGGACTCAAAAGTCCACACCTTACTGCCGATTATAGGTTGATTACAAACTCCTTGTGACTCAAGAATTGCGCAATCCCCCGATCTACAAGAAATTCGTAACATACCTTGCTCTTTGTAACGTGAGCTATGGTGTTCTCAACACCTTCGACAGATATCGGTGACTTGATAGAAGCTGAAGTGTCCTTGGATGTCCACGTCTTCCATTGTCTAGGAAACGCACACTGGTACACTATGTTCCACAAGATTTGTCTTTATTGTTCACAATGTATCACAAGAGAAGCTGATCACACTTCTCTGAAGTGTTTGTGTTAGAGACACTTTGCTCACACTAACGCACAGATCAGTGTTCTTTGTTGGTTATCCTGGCGTCAGTGTCACTCGTAGTAGAGTCAAAGTTAATCTGCCAGACGCCACAGTGCTCCATGCCGTCTCTGCCCCCAGCACATAAAAAAAACGCTGACCTAGTACCTTGCATCCTTGTCACCTCCTCGATGAAGCAAAGCAGAATGTTTGTTTCTTGCTGTCTTAATCATAGACAACAATGTACAATATCTTTACTATGGTAATAAAGTGGGAGCAGGATTTTCCTTAATTGTCCTGCTAAGTAAGAGATGCACTGTCTCTTATAAAAATACACTTTGCAACACTGGACTGCAAGGAGCAGAGGTCATTTGACTACGTGGCATAGCATCTGTGATCAATTACTCACTCTAGCAGTAAACAAGACACTCGCCCCTTCTGAGTGGCCCCTCAGGGCTGAAAGGGCTGAAGGGGGCTGAAGGGGGCTGATACCCCCCTCCTGGAGAAAATTTCTCCACAATTTTGATGTAATCTGCTTGTTTCTATCGTATTTCTAAGTATGTTTTTCTTTAAATGTATTTTTTTTTTGTTGCTGCTGTCAACAAATGTACATGTTGGCAATTAGTGTTTTTTTATTCCAAAAATTATGATTTTTATGATTGTTTCATCGTAAATACTCTATATGGCATCTTCTGTGCTGGCTAGATTGTGGCGCTGGTCAGTGTCTGTCTTAGGGGGCACGCAAGTCTTCTCCGTGCGGAGTAAAAAAAAAAATCGAAAAAATGCGAAAACTGAGTTTTTGTTTCGAAAAAATAGCTGAACTTTCTGGCTAAACTTTGGTATAATTATCATTATTATACGATGTTTCTAAAAGGAATTATTGTCATTTATAACACGCATTGTGACAGTGCCTTAGCAAGCGCGCTGAAGCGGCATTTTTTTCCCGTTATTTTTATCGTTTTTTTATACCTTTACATCTAATATAATACAAATTCACCATCTGAGATCATGGGAGAGTGGGCGGAGCTAATATGGTCTGGGAACCAATTGGGAACCTCCCCAGGGAATAATGCCCAAGATGGCCGACACCATCAGCCAACAAAATATTCCATACCCACGCTAATATCAATTATAAGGCCTATTTACCTATCACAATTGATATAATATGACATAAGGCGATGTAATAACAGCAAAGAAACATAAAAAGTACACCAGAAAAAATAATATATAGCTTAATATGACGGCCGAGAGGCGAGAAAATTCTAGCGATATATCCCATGAAGTTGAAAGATCCATTCTCTCTTCATTGTTTGAGAGAAAACGGAGATTTACAATGGTTAACTGTAATAAACACTCGTAGGTTACGAGAAAAACGTAAAAGAAAGCAAATATTTCGGAAAAAAAAAATTTCCCGCGCACCTGGGGTGCCGCGCACGTCGGCCTATATCTCGGAAGTATGTTATTTACATATTTAGGGGCACTCCATCCTTATTTATGAATGAATTGACTTGATTTTCACAACAAACATAGAAAAATGATTGCTTTACAAATTGTCAACGACGTTTCTGAAGTCTCCCAAATATTTTTGGATTTGTGTGAGCAACAAGACTGACATCTTCCAAAATGTCAAAAAAGTTGTAAACTTTATTTTTTTTAGCACAAAGGTAAGGTTTATTATTAATGACTTGGTACTTATGCTATGATGGAATTAGAAGTGTTCTATAAGCCGCAAGTGTCAAAAACACTTTTCCAAGTACCCTGAGTACAGGTTTGCTGCCAAATGTAATCTTAGGTAAATTTTGCAGATTTCATTTTCCTTTTGGTCGATATTTGAAACTTCAGCAAAGCATGCTTTATATAAGCTTCTAATAGTATACCAAAAATGAGCGAAAATCGGTTGAAAAAAAAAAGGGTGGAATATTAAAGTTGAGGTGGCCCATAGTAGCCCTCAGGATGTCAATAAGGAAGGGTGGGTGTAACATGCTCAGGTTTGGCGTGCGGTAACCGTAGAGTTGCAACACCAAACAAACTCAATAATAAATCACAAGGTAAGACACATATGCAACAGTTAGGTATCTTTATTATGAAACGTTTCGCCTACACGTAGGCTTCTTCAGTCAAGTACGAAAAGTTGATAGAAGCGAAGATACTTGAAGACGATGTAATCAGTCCATCCCCCTTAAAAAGTTTTGACTGCCCAAACCTCAAAACTTTAAGGGTGATGGACTGATTACATCGTCTTCAAGTATCTTCTGCTTCTATCAACTTTTCTGTACTTGACTGAAGAAGTACTGTGTAGGCGAAACGTTTCATAATAAAGATACCTAACTGTTGCATATGTGTCTTACCTAACAACCTGTCGGTATTTTATACCATTTTAATGTTCAATAAATCACAAAAGTTATTAAACCTGTAATCCCTCTCCTGCGATAATATTAATAGGATTGTCATGATTTTTGCAGATAATTATTGAGGAATGTTGGTTCTACAAACACCCAGGCTGGATTTGTGATACTCTTTTACTGTTTTTGTTTTTTTAATTATTTTTTTTTGTACACACAAAAAAAGAAAATAAATGCAAAATTACAAACTTCAACATTTTTTTTATGGAATTTACTGACATTATCGCTAAACTGTTCTGAGTCATTATTAATCTAGCCTTTATCCTTCATTGATTGTCAACTAGAGCATTGTAAATATTCCCAATATAGTGAAAGAGGAAAGTCCAAGAACCATAAAATTGTCCCAAAAAAAATTTTTTTTGTGTCTAACTTGAAGGTTAACAGTCAAAACAAACAAATGTTTTTTTTTAAGCTGCTTAATCCAATGTCCAAATCCCATTGAAATCTGAAAAAAAAAAAAAGTTAGTGATTCGCTCGCCCCTCCCTTGAAGTCCCTTGCCATGTACTCCTTGGAAGGCAGGCGAGAAAGTTACATCATATCTTGCACCAGAAAATCCTAGAGAGACTAGGCCCAAATCTGCACACAAAACCCCTTTCCTACGAAAGCAAAAGACACAGTAAGTGTCTGGGGCTCAAGGACTTTTTCAACATCTACCTAGCATATATAAAAAGGGATTATCAAAAAGATACCTGACCCCCTTCAAAATAACTGGACAAATACCTAAACCATTACCTGCCAGCCGGACTGAGGTTCCCTGATCCTCAGGGAGGCTCCGTCAAGTACCGGGCTGTGAGGGCGGCCAGTACACGGTGGTGACGTAACATGACTTGCTAATAATGTCACTTCATGCTCTTTTTCGTGATATGTGAGATACTTAATGGAATAAATTTCCCCTTAGATAGCACAGATTGTGATTCTAAATAATTTATAAAATTCCCCTTCATTTAATATTGTGAGTTAAGAGGGAAAACAAGGAAATTTTTTCTTTGTAAAGTTTTAAACAATGCGTTTTTTTCGGGGATCACATCCAAATATACAATGTTTGGAGCCGCACGGGACGATCCTGTTGAAAATATCAAATTTACATTACAGGTCTTCCTCAATTGCTAACATTTTTTTATCCATTTCTCTCACAATTATATAAATGTTTAAATGAAATTCTTCAAGTATGCAGAGTTTAAATTGTACCGATAATACGTTGGTAATTTTCACAGCTTTACCTCTAGATGGACAGCAGGAGGATATGTGACTTTAAAAATAGCGATGGAACAATACCAAACTTTTACCGATATCGAGATCGATGCTGATACCCAATTTTCGGCAAGTACCAAAACTCTTCCAGTATTTTTCACATAGAAAATAATTATGAATATGTTTAATACAAAATGAATATTAAATATCACAGAAACATTAAATTTTAAAATAAGTTAATTTCTCTGAGATGATAATGACATTACTCATTACTGGCCGTCAGAGGCATTTATTGATATTGTATATGTTCGTGTGTACTCGCCTATTTGTGGTTCCAAGGGTCGAGTCACAGCTCTTATCCTCTCCTCTTTGGTGGTCGTTACTAGCTCCACTCTCTCCCTGCACCATGAGCTTTATCATTCCAATTATTCATGACCACAGTTGGAATGATACTGCCTCTACTACATAACTCTCCATATTGTTATTCGTCCTGAAAACTCTTTGACTGAAGAAATACTTCCCAGCATCCCTGTAGCTCATCTGAGTTTTCATCTTACACTTGTAACTACTTGTTGCTATGTGCGTCGGAAACATTTTCTCATTATCTACCTTGTAATATCCTCTCAGTATTTTATTTCTCGTTATCATATGTCCATTAAACCTCCTGTTCTCCAGTGTCCTGTGTGCGTGTGTGTGTGTGCGTGTGTGTGTGTGTGGTGTGTGTGTGTGTGTGTGTGGTGTGTGTGTGTGTGTTTTGTGTGTGTGTGTGTGTGTGTTGTGTGTGTGTGTGTGTGTGTGTGTGTGTGTGTGTTGGTGTTTTGTGTGTTGTTTTGTGTGTGTGTGTGTGTGTGTGTGTGTGTACTCACCTAGTTTTTTGAGGTTGCGGGGGTCGGTCCGAGCTCCTGGGCCCCCCCTCTTCACTGATCGCTACTAGGTCACTCTCCCGAGCCGTGAGCTTTATCATACCCCTGCTTAAAGCTATGTATGGATCCTGGCCTCCACTACATCGCTTCCCAAACTATTCCACTTACGACTACTCTGTGGCTGAAGAAATACTTCCTAACATCCTGTGATTCATCTGTGTCTTTAGCTTCCAACTGTGTCCCCTTGTTACTGTGTTTCCCAAACTCTGGAACATCCTGTCTTTGTTCCCCCTTGTCAATTCCCCTCAGTATTTTGTATGTCGTTATCATGTCCCCCTATCTCTCCTGTCCTCCAGTGTCGTCAGGTTGATTTCCTTAACCTCTCCTCGTAGGACATTCCTCTTAGCTCTGGGACTAGTCTTGTTTCAAACCTTTGCACTTTCTCTATTTTTTTTACGTGCTTGGTAAAGGGGTGGGTTCCAAACTGGTGCCGCAATCCCAATATGGGCCTAACGATACGGTGTACAGGGTCCTGAACGATTCCCTTTTTAAGATGTCGGGGAAAGCTGTTCTGAGGTTTGCTAGGCGCCCATATGCTGCAGCAGTTATTTGGTTGATGTGCCCCTTCAGGAGATGTGCCCGGTGTTATACTCACCCCCAAAATCTTTTTCCTTGAGTGAGGTTTGTAGTCTCTGACCCCCTAGACTGTTTCTCCGTCTGCGGCCTTCTTTGCCCTTCCCCAATCTTCATGACTTTGCACTTGGTGGGATTGAACTCCAGGAGCCAATTGCTGGACCAGGTCTGCAGCCTGTCCAATCCCTTTGTAGTTCTGCCTGGTCTTCGATCGAGTGTATTTTTTCTCATCAACTTCACGTCATCTGCAAACAGGGACACCCCGAGGGCTATTCCTTCCGTCATGTCGTTCACAAATACCAGGGAAAAAGCATGGTCCTAGGACTGACCCCTGCGGGACCCCCGCTTTGGGCACAGGTGCCCACTCTGACACCTCGCCCCGTACCATGACTCGCTGCTGTCTTCCTGACAAGTATTCCCTGATCCATTGTAGTGCCTTCCCGTTATCCCTGCTTGGTCCTCAGTTTTTGCACCAATCTCTTGTGTGGAACTGTGTCAAACGCCTTCTTGCAGTCCAAGAAAATGCCAATCCACCCCCCTCTCTCTCTTGTCTTACTGCTGTCACCCTGTCATAGAACTCCAGTAGGTTTGTGACACAGGATTTCCCGTCCCTGAAACCATGCTGGCTGCTGTTGATGAGATCATTCCTTTCTAGGTGTTCCACCACTCTTCTCCTGATAATCTTCTCCATGATTTTTGCATACTATACATGTCAGTGCACTGGTCTGTAGTTTAGTGTTCATGTCTGTCTCCTTTTTAAAGATTGGGACTACATTTGCTGTCTTCCAGCCTCAGGCAATCTCCCTGTTTCGATAGATGTATTGAATTTGTTGTTTAGGGGTAAACATAGCGCCTCTGCTCCCTCTCTCAATACCATGGGGAGATGTTATCTGGCCCCCATTGCCTTTGAGGTATTTTAGCTCACCCCAGAAGCCTCTTCACTTCTTCCTCGGTTGTGTGCACTGTGTCCAGCACTTGGTGGTGTGCCCACCTCTCCGCTTTTCTTGAGTCCCTTCTGTCTCCTCTGTGAACAAAATAACTTTTTCTTTTTTTGAAATCTCTTATTGAGTTCTTCACATACTTCACGGTCATTTCCTGTTGTCTCTCCTCCCTTCCTTTCTTAGACTGTATTACCTGATCCTTGACTGTTGTTTTCTCCTGATGTGGCTCTGTTTAACCCACAGTTTCGGGTTTCAGATTTGGCTTTTCGCTGCTATTTGTCATTTTCATATTGTCTTTGGGCCTCCTTCTTATCGTGCAATTTATTTCGTTTCTTGGGCCCCCCTCCTACGACTGTTCTCCTTATTCTCTGGGGTCCTTTGGCCTTCTATATTCTTCCATCCTAGCACACTTGGTTTTTGCCTCCCTGCACCTTTTGGGGTAAACATGGAGCTATCCTGGCTTTTTTCACATTACTCCTGTTACCCTTGGGTTAACGAATCTCTCCTCAGCCGCCTTGCATTTTGTTGCTACATATTCCAATCATTCTCATTAACTGGCTTCCCTGCCCCAGTTCTTCTGTTCACTGAACCCCCGTTCAGGTAGTTCCTCTTCCTGTGTAGTCCCCCTTTCTTGTAGTTTGGCTTCATTCGTCTGGCCTTCCTGCTTCTCCCCTCCACTTGTAGCTCTACTGTGTGTATTCGAGGCTTTTTTAAAAACCACATGGTCAGCTTGATTGGTCGGTTGTCTCCCTTCGAGTACCCCCCCTATTCTTTGAAAAATTTACAATCTCGTCCATATCTTCACCTATTTCCGTGTTTGATTGATGGTTGATTTTGGATTGTGCTTTTTTTAGATTGATGGTTTTTTGTTTTTTTGCGTTTGGATTGGTGGACTTCGGTTTGTGATTCTTGTTCTTTGTGTTTGATGGGATGATTTTTCTCAATCTCCTACTTTCCTTCTTCCTTGCTTCCTTTTCAGTTGTGTGTGTCCTTTCTCCTCTCTCCTGAAAGCCCATGGATTAAAACACTGATTTTGCCTTTCTTCTCCCATTGCCTCACCTCTGTGACTTGGATTGCCTGTATGTGGTCAGTTCTCCCTTGATTTTTCCAAGTGGCTCTTGTTAGCCTTTGGTTGTGCCCTCAGCATTCGACCTATCACCCCAACCCTCCCCCCCCCCCCCCTTGCAAAACAAGATGATCTTCCCTTTCCTCCTTGGTCCTCCTTGGGCAGATTGATTGTGACTTGCATATTCATAATACCTTCCTTCCTGTTTCGCCTAGCAGCTTCATATATGCTGTGTCTTCTCTGGTCACTGCCCCTGTAATCGCTCCAGCCTGTATATCTACTTCTAGGACTTATTTATCTTGGCTTCTGCAGTTTCGACTTGTGCCTCCCAATTCTTTTGTTTTCCTGCTCCAACCTCCTTTCCAATTTCACAAGAGCTCTTTCTCCATTTTTTCGAGAGCTCTCCTAATTTTTCTCTCCCACTCTTGTTCATCCTTTTCCACTGCTGCTCCATTCCACTCCTTCCCTACCCGAACCATTCTCAATCTGTCCTTGGTTCCTGCGAAGACCCCCCCCCCAAAAAAATTTTTTTTTTTTTTTTTTTTTTTTTTTTTTTTTTTTTTTTTTAGGTGTAGGGAGAGGGGAGAGTTTAGAAAGGGAAAATGGGGACGAGAGAGAGGCCAAGAGAGAGTAGAGAAGCAAAAGAGAGAAGAGAAGAGAGCAAGAGAGGGGATGGAGTGCCAAGAGAGAGAGCGAGAATCTGAAGAGAGCAAGAGAGAGAGCAATAGAGATGAGAGAGAGAAGCAAGGAGAGAGAGCAAGAGAGAGAGAGAGCCAAGATGGAGAGCAAGAGAGAGAAGACGAGCAGCAAGAGAGCAAGAGAATGGAGAGAGAGAGAGCAAAGAAAGAGAGCACGCGATAGAGAGAGCCAAGAGACAGAGAGCAAGAAGAGAGAGCAAGAGGGAGAGAGGCAAGAGAGAGAGAGAAAGAGAGGAAGAGCAAGAGAGAGAGCAATAGAGAGAGAGAGAGCAGAGAGGGGGAGAGTAGCAAGAGAAGGAGAGCGAGAGAGGGAGAGCAAGAGAGAGAGAGTGAGGCAAGAAGAGAGAGCAAGAGAGATGAGAGAGCCCAAGAACGAGAGAGCAACGAGAGAGAGAGAGAAGAGCAAGCTGATGAAGAGAAGAGAGAGAGCAAGAATGAGGAGAGAGAGCAAGAGAGAGAGAGCCTAGAGAGAGAGTGAGCCGAAAGAGGAGAGAGCAAGATGAGAGGAGGCCGATGGAAGGAGAATGAGCAAGAGAGAGAGAGCAATGAGAGAGGAGAGAGCAAGAGAGATGAGAAAGAGCAAAGAGAGAGAGCGAGAGCAACGAGAGCGATGAGAGAGCAAGAGAAGAGAGGAGAGCAAGAGATTAGATAGCAAAAGGAAGAGAGATTGAGAGCAGGTGAGAGAGAGAGCAAGAGAAGAGAGAGAGGCAAGAGGACGAGCAAAGAGAGAGAGAGAGCCAAGAGAGAGAGAGAGCAAGAGACGTGAGATGAGCGAGAGAGAGAGAGAGCAAGAATGAGAGAGACGCCAAGATAGAGAGAGATGCAAGAGAGAGAGAGAGGCAAGAAGAGAGCAAGAGAGAGGAGAGAGAGAGCAAGGAGAGAGCAGAGAGAGAGAGAGCAAAGAGGAGAGAGGCAGAGAGGAGAGAGAGGCCAAAGAGAGAGAGAGAGCAAGAGAGAGGACGCAAGTATGACGAGGAGAAGGAGAGCAAGGGAGAAGAGAGCAGAGAGGGATGAGAGAGAAGCTATGAGAATGAGAGAGAGCAAGGAGAGTGAAGAGCGAGAGAGAGAGAGTGACGAACAAGAGTGAGAGCAAGACAGAGAGAGATGAGAGCAAGAGAGACGATGGAGAAGAGCAAGACGAGAGAGACGAGAGCAAGAGAGAGAGAGAGCAGAGAGAGAGCGGTGAATGTGAGAGGATGAGAGAACCAGGACGGAGAGGAGCAATCTCAGAAGAGAGAGAGAGAGCAAGAGAGAGAGAGAGAGCCAACGAACGACGGAAGAGCAAGAGAGCAAGAGGAGAGAGGACGAGTAAAGGCCTTAGAGAGCAATGGACGAGAGAGGAGAGCAACAGGAGAGAGAGAGAGCAAGACGAGAGATAGGAGCAAGAGTAGGAGAGAGAGCAAAAAGAGAGAGATGAAGCGAGAGAGAGAATGAGAGGCAAGAGAGAGAGCAATAAGATGAAAAAACGAGAGGAAGCGAGAGCAAAGTAGAGATGAGGAGAGCAGAGGTGAGAGAGAGCAAGAGAGGAGAGCAGATGAGAGAGTGAGCTGAGAGCAGAGAGAGCGAGGGGAGAGCAAGAGGAGGAGGAGAGAGCAAGAGAGAGAGCAAATTGAAGAGAGAGAGAGAGGGCAGAGAGAGATAGAGGCAAGAGAGAGGAAGAGGAGCCAAAGAGAGAGAGAGAGCAGAGAGAAGAGAGAGCCAGAGAGGAGATGAGGAGCAAGGAGAGAGAGCAAGAGAGAGAGAGAGAGGCAAGAGACGGAGAGCAGAATGAGATGAGGAGAGGAGAGCAACGAGTATTGAGAGAGGGCCAAGAGCAAGGAGAGAGAGAGGGCGGATAGAGACGAGGCAAGAGAGAGAGAGGCAGGAGGGAGAGAGCAAAGAGAGGAGAGAGAGCCAAAAGAGAGGAGAGAGCAGAGAGAGAGGAGAGCAAGAGAGAGGAGAGAGCACAAGGAGAGAGAGAGAGCAAGAGGAGAGAGAGGCAAACGATGAGCAAGAGGGAGGAGAGCAGATGAGAGAGAGAGAGGAGAGCAAGGGACGAGAGCAAGATGAGAGAGAGAGATGATGAGCAAAAACAAAGGATGAGAGAGAGGAGTGAGAGAGAGAGTGGGAAAGAGGGAGGGAGGGATGGGAGAGGGGGGAAAAGGGAAGGCAATTAGGGGGAGAAGGGGAAAAAAAAAGAGGGGGGAGATTGGCAGGAGCGAGAGGGGAGAAGGGCTAGGGGGGGAGGGACGGGCAGGCGATGGGAGAGGAGAGAGGTGGCTGGAAAGGGGCGGGAGGGGAGAGGAGAGAGATTAAGGGAGGGGACAGATGTTTAGAGGGGGGAGAGATGTTAGAGTGGTGGGGAGATGGAAGATGTTAGAGGTTTAAGAGATGTTTAGAGGGGGGGGAAAGATGGAAGAGGGGAAAAATAGAGTGACGAGACGGAGGATAGGTGTTAGAGAGTGATAGGTAGAGAGGAGAGATATAGGTAAAGAGTGAGAGAGGTAGAGATAGGTCTACTTTAGTGTGGTAGGTTGGGGGGGGGGGGGGGGGGCAGAGGGAGAGAAAAGGTTCAGTGCGTCAGTTCAAGGACGCGGTTGAAATCCTGTGTATGTGTGTTTACAGCTGTATTGTACTAACAGCTTACAAGTGCTTGTTCATGTTGTATGTGTGTGTGTTTTAAAATTTTTGGGTGAGTATGTGTGTGTGTGTGTGTGTGTGTATGTGTGTGTGTATGTGTGTGTGTATGGTGTGTGTATGTGATGTGTATGTGTGTATGTGTGTGTGTGTCGTGTATTTGTGGTGTGTGTGTGTTGTGTGTGATTGTATGTGTGTATGTGTGGTGTATGTGTGTACGTGTTTGTTGTGTGTGTATGTGTCGTGTGTATGTGTATGTGTGTGTGCGGGTGTGTGTGACGTGTGTGTGTGTCGTGTGTGTGGTATGTTATGTGCGAGTGTGGTGTGTGGGTGTGTTCTGTGTCTGTGTGTTTGTGTGTGTGTGTGAGTGTGTGTGCCCCCACTTCTAAGTGTTTCATACTGCTAATAAATTAACGGTTTCTTAGAGACCAGTATTTCTAAAACTACCAAACAGTGATTCTAGCACTTATCACTTCTACTTAATTTAAAAACAAAGGGAAAATGTAAATTAGGTTGTTAAAATTTATCTTGTCTGAGCTTCTAGGAATGTTGGACGTCAACCTCACTAGGCTTCCCCTCGCTAGGCTGCTCCTCGTAGTTCAAAACCCTATCTTCACTTATCTATGCTATTTCTGCTCTTAATTTGGTTATTAGCTTGCAGGATAGCGTGAGATGACCAGTACCTAAAAGTGACTCAAGGCAGGATTCAGGACCCCCCAAAAAAAAAAAACAACCCCCAAACAGGTGGTATTAATTAAGTTGGCCGTTGATGCGATGGACAAGTTGCCAGATGCTGATGGACGTATAGTCTTCTATCACTATTTTGAAAAATTCTCAACCTGTGATTCTTTTATTATAATACCGTATATGCTCCTGCATCCCCCGCGACCCTCAGTGTCGCTTTATGATATGAATTACACTTTCAATTATATTGGAAATACACTTCACTTCGGTGTTACACTTTATTATGTTTGTATAAATGGGAACACCACACTGTTTTTGTGACGTCACTTAGTTTTCAGCAGGCCTAAATGCACCTTCCATTGTTATATATATATTTTTCCTTTCTGCTCTTGCTATTAATTTTTTTTTTTTCACTCACTGTATGGTGCCCACCATTTCCACTTGTTATCCAATTCTCTCGAAAAACTTTCTTGAAACACCGCTTCCACACTTCATTTGGCATTCTTTGTATATATGAATCTGTGGTAGCAACAGAAGCCTACTTACCACCTTATACGGTTTTTGACACTTTTGAAATATTTTAAAGATTTCAGGCTTCCTCTCGGACTTTTTTTAACTAATAACTCTGGTTATCACCTCGGTTTTTTAGGATTGGTTCACTGACGTTGTCCCAACCCCCCCCCCCCCCCCGCTGATTTACGGCTTGCCAGTTGTTGCACGGCAAATAAAAAACCACTAAAGAATCTCGGAGCCTTGTGAACCACGTCTGCTGACTGACGTTGTGTGTGTTGTTTTGTGTGGGTGTGTGTGTGTGTGTGTGTTGTGTGTGTGTGTGTTTTTTTTTTTTTTTTTTTTTTTTTTTTTTTTTTTTGTGTGTGTGTGTGTGTTGTGTGTGTGTGTGTTGTGTGTTGTGTGTGTGTGTGTGTTGTTGTGTGTGTTTTGTGGTGTGTGTGTGTGTGTGTGTGTACTCCCTATTTTGTTAATCACCTATTTGTGGTTGCAGGGGTCGAGGTCCTAGCTCCTGGCCCCGCCTCTTCACGGTTGCTTTACTAGGCCCTCTCTCTCCCCGCTCCATGAGCTTTATCAATCCTTCGTCTCTTCTCTTTAATTAAAACTGTGTATGGTTCCTGACTCCACTACGTTTCATTTTCTAGGCTATCCACTGCCTTACAAACTCTATGGATGGAAGAAAGGAAATACTTATTTCTATCTCTCTGACTTCATTTGTGGTCTTCAACTTCAATTGTGGCCTCTTGTTTCTGTTGTCCCCCCCTCCTGGAACATCCTGTCTTTGTCACCTTGTCTATTCCACGCAGTATTTTTTTATATGTCGTTATAATTGTTCCCCTGAACCTTACTGTCCTCAAGTGTGGTTCAGGCCGATTTCCCTTAATCTTTCCTATAGGACATTCCACTTCTTAGCTTGGAACTAACCTCTGAGTGTCGCAAACACTTTGTACTTCCTACTAGTTTCTTGACGTGCTTTATCAACGTGCGGGTTCCAAACAGATGTGCTCGCATACTCCAGTATGGGACCTTGTCTTACACGGTGTACAGTGTCTTGAATGATTCCTTATTAAGGTATCGGGAATTTTGCTGTTCTCTGGGTTTCCCAGGCGCCCATATGGCTGCAGCAGTTATACTGTTGATGTGTGCTTCCGGGGACAAGCTCGGTGTTTTATACACTCGCCCCAAGATCTTTCTCCTTTGAGTGAGGGTTTGCAGTCTTTGGCCACCTCAGGCCTAATTACTCTGTCTGTGGTCTTCTGAGCCCCCTCACCATCTTCATGACTTTGCATTTGGCAGGGATTATTTAAAATTCGAACAAGCCTTTGCTGGACCAGGGTCCCAGTCTGTCCAGGGTCTCTTTGAAGTCCTGCCTGGTTCCTCATCAGATTTTTATAATTCTCCTCATTAACTTCCATCATCTGCCATAATCTGGGACACTTCTGAGGTCGAACCCTTCCGTTTCAGTGTCGTTCAACATTATACCTTAAATATAGCCACTGGTCATAGGGAACCGACCCCTGTGGGACCCCGCTCGTTTCACAGGGCCACACTCTCTGTGTGAGACATCCATTAGTACCATGACTCCGTTGTTGAACCTCCCTGTCAGGTATTCTTCTGATTCCATTGCAGTGCCCTTCCTGTTATTGCGGCCTGAGTGCTCTAGCTTCTGCACTAATCTCTTGTGAGGAACTGTTTCAAAGGGCCTGTTCTTGCAGGTCCAAGAAGATGAAATCAACCACCCCTCTCTCTCTTGTCTTACTTCTGTTATTTTACTCATTAAAAACTCAGAAGGTTTGTGACAACTGGATAATTTGCCTTCGTGAATCCGTTGGCTGTTGTTGCATTTATACTCCCTGTTCGTTTCCAGGTGTCCACCACTCTCCTCTGATAATCTTCTCCATAATTTTGCTTCTATACACCGTTATTTCCCCCCCCCCCCAATGACACAGGTCTATAAGTTTAGTTGCTCTTTTCTGTCTCCTTTTTTAAAAATGGTGAACTTACATTTGCCGTCTTCCATACCTCAGTAGTTGCCCAGTTTCCAGGGATGTGTTTGAGGATTGTGGTAAGTGGCACGCCACCAATATATCTGCTCCCTCTCTAAGGAACGGTGGAGAATGTTTGTCTGGTTCCATTGCCTTTGAGGGTATCGATGTCCTTTAGCAGTTTCTTCACCTCCTCCTCATCTGTATGTTTGTCAGTCAACATTTGTTGGTGTATTCCTTGCTGGTTGTCCCCGGTCTGTCTGTCCCCCAGGAGTCCTTTCCTGTCTCTACTGTTAAATACTTCCCATAAATCTTTGTTTAGCTCCTCAATACCTCTTGATCGTTTTCTTGTGGAGTTCTCCCACCCTTTTTCCTCAGCCTTTATTCACCTGGTTCCTTGACTGTTGTCTTCCTTCCTATGTGTGCTATACAGCAACGTTTCGGGTCAGATTTGACTTATCATGCTCTATGCTCTATGTCGTTTTCATACTGTCGCTGGGCCTCCCCTCCTTTTCTGTGCATACTAGTTTCTGGGCCTCTTCTACCTAATCTCCTTGTTTTACCTGGGTCCTTATTGCCTCCTGTACCTTTTCCATTCCTCTGTTGCACTTCGTATGTTTTTGCCTCCCTCACATTCGGGGGAGGTAATCCAAGGGACTCGTTTTTTTTGGTCTTCCTATTTTATTTCCGTTTCCCTGGAAACAAAACTTTTCCTCTGCCTCCTTCACTTGTTGCCACATATTCCATTTCATCTCGGTGTTCTTGATTTTCCTGTCCCACTGAACCTCCTGCAGGAAGTTTACTCATACCTGTGTAGTCCCCCTTTTTATAGTTTGGCTGTCCCCTTTTTTCCCCACCCAAAGTGGGTTCCTGTACCTTCCTCCACTGTGTAACTCTACTATATAGTCAAAAACCTCAGAAACCACCATGATCGCTAGCTCCCAAGGGGCCTCTCATAAGTGATGCTCAATGTCCTGAACTGCTCCAGGGTTGGAACACTAGATCCAGTCTTGCTGGTCATCCTCCACTCTCTCTTGGTGTTGTGTCCTGACCATGTTGATGCATGAGGTTTTCAAGAAAGTACCACATCCATCATCTTGGCTCTCCATGTTTCGGGACCCCCATGTGGCTCCAGGTTTTCCCAGTCGATCTCCTGTGGTTTTGAAATCGCCCATTACTAGTAACTTTGCTCTATACTCTTGAGCTCTTCTTGCCACCTCAGCCCTGTGTCCACCATCTCCCTGTTGTTTTTCATTCGTACTCTCTCTTGGCTCCTGCAGTTCGGTGGTGGGTTTTATAAATCACTCCACAGACTACTTTATGTTTCTCCGGACTGAATTTGTACCTACAATGATAGTCTCTTTCTCCAATCATTGTCCATGCCTTCCATTTTCCTCAAATCCCCATCGGTGGTTTTTATGGCACTGCAACCCCCTCCTCCCCCTCTTACTCCTTCTATCTTTCCTCAGGATCTGAATATCCTGTTGTTGCCGCAACACAGGGGTTCTTTTTTTGTTTTTTCTTTTTATTGTCTCAGCTAGATTTGTTTCTGTGACTTGCTATGATGTTCTGGGGATTTTTCACTGATCTTTTCATTCCACTTCCTCTTGTCTTATTCATTATTCCATCTGCATTGTGTGTGATCCAGTAACCTATTAGACTCTTTTCTATCATTGTGGTCTGCTATTATATTGGGGTTGGTGGGAGCGAAGAGGCCTTGGTGGGGGCCTATAATATGGGGCTTGTGGTGTAGGTGGGTTTGTGTTATGGGTGGGTGGGGGGTCAGAAATGCCCATAAGGGACAAGCTGTTGGAGTGTGAGGTTTGTGGTATGGGGATTGGTGGGCTGAGGGAACAGTGAGTGGTTGTAGTGTAGGTGCTCAGTTGCGGTTGGGGGAATATCGGGGTGGATGTCTTATTTGGGGGGAGATTCTGTGGGGTGTGTTTGCCCATCCTCCTGTGTCTGGGTTCCTGCTCATTTTCATTGCTTCTCGTTCCTCACTTGCGTCTCTGTACCCTCTCTTTTCAGGTTAGTCCTTTTTCTTCTTGTGTTCTGTCGCGTTCGAGGTGGTATACCTCTCCTGGTACCACTTCTTTGTCCCTCAGTCTTGCTGTACCCATGCAGCATCCTGGTTTTCGAACTGATTTCTTTCTTTGGATAGTTACTCTGACAGGCCGTATCCTTCCACTCGCAAACCACCCAATTCTTGAAAATTTGGTCTCCTGGGTCATTATTGCCCCTACCCTATTGTTTTCTTCATGATGCCTTCAATTATCCATTTTTTTTTCTCCTCTGTTTTTTTTTTCTTCAAAGTTGGCCCCCCCTTGCTTTTGGAAGCCGTACACAAAAACTGACCTCGCCCTTTTCCTCCTCCCACTCTGGTCTCCATCTGCGTCCTCTGAGGCATTTTATTTCCTTCATACATGTTTTTTGGCCTTCAGTCCCTGGTCATATCTGAAACTTCTATTCTCGTGGTCTGGTCTTTCTGACCAGCTGTCCCTTGCTACTGCAGTTGGCTGTTTGAATCTCTTGCATATAGCTACCTTCATTGTCTTCGGGACCTGTCGTTTTGATCTTTAGTGGCTCGATCGTCTTTTCTGGCCCCTCGTGGGTCTGATAGGGGCCTTCATGTTCGGCATGTTCTCGTGTTGCTTACAACCCCTTGGTCTGCGCCTGAACTTTGAATTTCCTGATGTCACTCTGAATTGTCATTTGTCTCTCTAATCTGTTTTCAGGGCTTTGCAGTTTCTCATTCTAAGCACTGTATCCTAGCTTCTGCTGTAAGAAACTTGTCTTCCCATTCCTTTCATCTTCAGACTATTAGCTCCTCCATTTTTCTTAACCAAGCTCTACTATCTTCCTTCCCCACTCTTCCTCCCTTTTTTTTGTGAGCTCTAGCTCCAGTCTTTCCTCCCTGGCGTTCGTCCACCAGATCTCTGGGTTTCCGTCCCTCTAGGCACCCATTTTTTTTTTTTTTTTTTTTTTTTTTTTTTTTTTTTTTCTTTTTTTTTTTTTTTTTTTTTTTTTTTTTTTTTTTTTTTTTCTTTTTTCCTTTTTTACTTTTTTATTACCACAGGACAGAAGGCTTTCATAGAGGAGGGAGAGGGTTCTGTGAGGGATCCGAGGGGAGATGAGAGATGAGAGAGGGTTTAAAAAGAGGGGAGAGAGAGGAGAAGAGAAGAATGGGTATTAGAAAGAGGGATCGAGAGAGGAAAGAGTTATGTGGGGGTGAGGGATAAGACATAGGGGGGGAGGGAGAAAAAGAAAATGTGAGGGGGGAGTGGAAGAGGGTTATAAGAGAGGGAGGAAAGAGTGGGAGAGGGAGAAGGAGAGGAGAAAGAGGGAGAGAGTGAGGAGGAGGGAAAAGAAAAGAGAATAAGGGGGGAGGGAAAGAAGGCTGATGAGAGAGATGAGAAACGCGAAGGGAGGGGAAAAGGATTAGAGGTCTGTGGGGGAGGCAAGGTTTTCACATTCCAAGGTCAGCTGTTGTGTACTCCACCTAGTTGTGGTTTTTGGGGTTCGAGACCCAAGCTCCTGGGCACCGAGTGTGTATGTGTGTGCCGCATGGTGGTGTGTGTGTGTGAGACAAAGTCAGTTGTTTATTATTATGGTCCCAGAAATACAATCCAATTCTGTGTATCCGTAATTTTTTAATTACTAATGGAGATACCACTAACACTGAGAGTAGTTCTAATTATGATACTAGCGGTGTGTTAACAAGTCATTCTTTCACCAGGTTATGTTACTACCTTTTAGTACATGTGTAGAGGAGGACTGCGAGGAGGGTGTGGGGTCGAACGAGAGAATGAAAGGGTTAGAAATTAGAAGAAGGGATGAGAGGAGAGAGAGGAGGAGAGAAAGGGTTTTAAGATAGAAGAGGGAGGGCGAGAAGAGGGAGAGAGAGGAGAGAGTATGGGGGTGAGGGATAAGACCAAGGGGGAGATGGAGGAGGAAATAGTGCGGGGGAGAGGAAAGGGGTTAGTGAGAGGGAGGAAAGAGAGGTGAGAGGGGAGTGAGACAGAGAAAGAGGAGAGAGGGAGGGAAAGGAGGAGGGAAAGAGGGTTATTGTGAGGGAGAAAACGCACGAGGGAGGGAAAAGGTTATTAATAAACTTAAGAGGGGTTCTGTGGGGGGGAGGCGGTCAAATTCAAGGATTCTGCTGTGTGTACTCACTAGTTTTGTGGTTTCAGGGGTCGAAGGACCAATCTCCTGGCCCCCCGAGTGTGTATGTGTGTGCGCGGCTTGTGTTTGTGTCGGTGAGCACGTCAGTTGTTTTTATATGTTCCCAGAAATACAATTACTTCTGTGTATCCGTTATACTAATGAGATACCATTAACACTGAAAGTTGTTTCTAATAAATTAATAATACTAGCTGTGGTTTGTTAACTAGTCATTCTTTTCACCCTTATTATGTTACTACCTTTTTACTTACCATGGTACCAGTACAGTTGCTCTCAGATTGTAATGTCTTTGTGTCCATAGACCATTATCTCCTCGAAACTGTTGTTCAGGGCTGTAGTCCATTTAGCCACGACTTAATTCTTCCTGCGCTAAATTCCTACTTCCTAAACCAAAGTTAATACTTCCTTACTAACTTGCTAGGTGTTGTGTGTATGATAATCGCTTGGAGCAGGGTTTAGATATCGTTGTTTACAAAGTGTAACCGTGGCCGGCTTCTATCACTCAAGACTTCCCCCGCCAACACAATACCAGAGTGATTTGTACGTTTTTAATGGGTTCAGTGGGCAAGTCCATCCAGATGCACTGAAGTACGATGCTCGCTGTTACAAAATGCCTTGCTGTACGATGACTCGTGGCACCTCGCTGCCTTCGCGCTGGCCTTCTTCGCTATTTTTAACTCGTTGCCCTTTTAGTCCTCTTTACCACCTTATCACTTGTTATACTGCTACTTTTATATTTTACACTTCACTTTTGGTAGTACATTACTTTATTTGTGTGATGACACCCAAGCCTGTTTTTTTTTTATGGCGGGCGCTAATCCCTCAGGCCTACCTGCTGCCACCATACTCTGCATATTATATTTTATGTATTATGTTTGTATATAATATTATATTATTCCCCTTTCTGGGCTAAGCCTTTGTTCACTCTGTGTGCTACATCACATTTTTTGTCGTTACACCTCTCTTTAATTCTATTTGGTCTTTCTCTTTAGTCACTCGATTTGTACTTTGTATATGTTGTAACATATGTGGCAAACAGGTTGCAACTAGGCCTCAACGAGTCTGGCGCTTTTTTTTTGAAAATTTTTTTTGTTGTTATAATAGCTTCAGGCTTTCTCTCGCCTTCACTTTATTTATGTTTGCTAATACACTGGTTATCACTTTATGCCTCTCTTAATACTATTTGGTCTTTTCTCCTTTAGTCACTCGATTTGTACTTTGGTATATGTTGTTAAACAATGTATAGTGGCAACAGTGCCCCCAACTAGGCCTCAACGACTGTCGCTTATTTGAAAGAATTTTGTTGTTATAAATTTCAGGCTTTTCTCTCTCCTTCACTTTATTTATTTATGTTTGCTAATACATGGTATCACTTGTAGGGTTGTTCACTGGGACGTTGTGTCACTAACACTGGTGCTTCTAGCTGCCTAAAAACACGCCCCTTAACACCTCCGCCCCCCCCAATTAAAGATTCTCGGAGCATGGCGCTTGTGACCACTACACTGTGTGTGTGTGTGTGTCTAGTGTTAATGTTGTGTTTATCGTGTGTGTAGTGTCTGTTATGTGTGTGTGTGTTGTGGTGAGTTTGTGAGTGTGTGTAGTGAGGTGTGTGTGTTGTGTTGTTGTGTGTGATGTGTGTGATTGTGTGTGTGGTGTGTGTGTTGTGTGTGTGTGGTTGTGCAGTGATCAGGTGTTTGAGTTTGTGTGCATGTGTGTGTGTTGTAGTGTGTGTGTGTGTCTGTGTGGTGTGTGTGTAGTGTGTGTGTGTGGTGGCATGTGGTGTGTGTGTGTGTGTCTGTGAGTGTGTATGTGTGGGTGTGTGTGTGTGTGTGTGTTGTGGTTGTATGTGTGTGTGTGTTTCGTGTGTTGTGTGTGTGTGTCGTGTTTGACTGTGTGTGTGTGTGTTGGTGTGTGTGTGTGTGTGTGTGTGTGTGTGTGTGTGTTTGTGTGTGTGTGTGTGTGTGTCGTTGTGTGTGTCTGTGCGTCGTGTGTTGTGTGCTCACCTGATTGTGTAGTGTTGTTGTGTCGTGTGTGTTGTGTGTTGCGTGTATCACCTATTTGTACCTCACCTATTTGGGTTTTGCAGGGGTTGAGTCCATAGCCTCTGGCCCGAATCTTTCACTGATTGCTAACGAGACCTCTCCTCTCCTGATCCATGACTTTTATCTACCCTCGCCTTAAAAAACTATGTATGGTTCCCCGCCTCCACTATTCACTTTCTAGGCTATTCCACGGCTGACTACTCTATGTTTGGAGAAATACTTCACTAACATCCCCTCTTTGATTCAATCTGAGGTCTTTCAACTTCCAATGTGACCTATTGTGTCTGTGTCCCATGTCTGGACACATCCGTCTTTGTCCCACCTTGTCTATTCCAAGCAAGTGTTTTATATGTCGTTATATGTCTCCCCTGACCCTCCTGGCCTCCAGTGTCGTTCAGGTCGAGATTTTCCAATCAACCTTTCTTCATAGGGGACATCCCCGTAGCTCTGCGATTAGTCCTGTTGGCAACACCTTTGCACTTTCTCTAATTTCTTGTCGTGGCTTGACTAGGTGTGGATTCCCAAACTGGTGCTGCATACTCCAGTATGGGCCTGACGTAAAAATGGGAATCAGAGTCTTTGAACGATTTCCTTACTGGAGGTATCGGAACGCTAACTCCGTAAAGTTTGCCAGGCGCCCGTATGCTGCACGCAGTTATCTGATTGATGTGCACCTCAGGAGAATATGCTCGGTGTTTGTTATTTTCTATCCCCCCCCCCCCCCCCCCCGTACATTTTCCTTGAGTGAGGTTGCAGGGACTTTTGCCATCCAAACTATTATTTTGTCTTCTGCGGTCTTCTTTGCCCTTCCCCAACTTTCATGGACTTGCATTTGGAGGGTTTAAACTCAAGGAAGGCCAGTTTGCTGGACCAGGCTTTTAGGCCACCGTCCAGGTATCTTTGTAGTCCTGCCTCTCCTCATCCGATTTGATCTTCTCATTAACTTCAATCATCCGCAAACAAGGACACTTCTGAGTCTAACCCTTCGTTTTATGTCATTTCAACCAATATACAAGAATCATCACAGGTCCTAGGACTGACCTGTGGAAACCCGCTTGTCACAGGCGCCCACTCTGACACCTCGTCACGTACCATGACTCGTTTGTTTGCCTCTCTGTCAGGTTATTCTCTGATCCATTACAGTGCCTTTCCTGTTATGTGTGCCTCGTCTCTAGCTTTTGCAGTAACCTCTTTTGACAGGAAAATCTGACCCCCCCCCCCCCCCCCTCAGCCTTCTTGCAGTCTTAAAAAAAAATGCAGTCGATCCACCCCTTCTCTCTTGTCTTACTTCTGCCACTTTTGTCATAAAACTCTAGTAGGTTTGTGACACAGGGATTTTCCTCCCTGAAACAATGCTGCGTTGTTCAATTACACTTGTTTCTTTCCAGGTGGCCTCCATCACTCTCCTCCTTATGATTCTTCTCCATGACCATGCATACTATACTCGTTAGGGATTAATACAGCGTCTTGTAGTTTTTAGTGCGCTCAGATTCTGTTTCCCTTTTTTAAAAATGGGACTACTTTTGCCATCTTCCCATACCTCGGGGAGTTCCCCAGTTTCAAATGATGTGTTGAAAAGATCTTTTGTTAATGGCACACACAAATCTCTGCTCCCTCTTTAGGACCTGAGAGAGATAGATGTTGTCTAGTTCCACCGCGTTTGAGGTGGTCAAGTTCGCCATAGCAGCTTCTTCACCTCCTCCTTGGTTATATGTACCTCATTTCAGCACTTTGCTGGATTAACCCCTGCTCTGATTTCCTGTAGTCCTACTGTGTTTCCACTGGTAAATATCAATACTTCTTTAAATCTCGTTTGTTGAGCTCCTGACATACCTCTCGGATCGTTTCTTGTGAATTCCCCATCACCCTATCCTCAGTCTGATTTGCCTGGTTGTCGTTCACAAATACCAGAAGAAAACTGCAATGCGTCCTCGGGGACTTGGACCCCCTGCGGGGGAACCCCCGTTGTTCACAGGTGGCCCACCTCTGACACCTCGCCACGTAACCATGACTCGCTCTGCTGTCTTCCTGACAAGTATTCCTGAATCCATTGTAGTGCCTTCCTGTTTATCCCTGCTTGGTCCTCCCAGTTTTTGCACCAATCTCTTGTGTGGAACTGATAGTCAAACGCCTTCTTGCCAGTCCAAGGAAACAAATTGGTTTTTTTTGCCAATCACCCCAACCCTCTCTTCTTGTCTTACTGCAGTCACATGTCAATAAGTCTCCTGTAGGTTGTGACAAAGGATTTCCCGTCCTGAAACCATGCTGGCTGCTTGTGGAATGAGATTCATTCCTTTCTAGGTGTTCCACACTCTTCTCCTGATAACTTCTCCATGATTTTTGCATAACTATACATGTCAGTGACACTGGTCTGTAGTTTAGTGTGCATGTCTGTCTCCTTTTTTAAAAAAGATTGGGACTACAATTTGCTGTCTTCCAGCCTCAGGCAATCTCCCTGTTTCGATTAGGATGTATTGGAATATTGTTGTTATAGGGGTTACACCATTAGCGCCTCTGCTCCCTCTCTCAATACCCATGGGGGGAGATGTTATCTGGCCCCATTGCCTTTTGAGGTATTCTAGCGCACTCAGAAGCCTCTTCCTTCTTCCTCGGTTGTGTGCACTGTGTCCAGCACTTGTTGGTGTGCCCACCTCTCCGCTTTTCTTGAGTCCCTTCTGTCTCCTCTGTGAACAAAATAACTTTTTCTTTTTTTGAAATCTCTTATTGAGTTCTTCACATACTTCACGGTCATTTCCTGTTGTCTCTCCTCCCTTCCTTTCTTAGACTGTATTACCTGATCCTTGACTGTTGTTTTCTCCTGATGTGGCTCTGTTTAACCCACAGTTTCGGGTTTCAGATTTGGCTTTTCGCTGCTATTTGTCATTTTCATATTGTCTTTGGGCCTCCTTCTTATCGTGCAATTTATTTCGTTTCTTGGGCCCCCCTCCTACGACTGTTCTCCTTATTCTCTGGGGTCCTTTGGCCTTCTATATTCTTCCATCCTAGCACACTTGGTTTTTGCCTCCCTGCACCTTTTGGGGTAAACATGGAGCTATCCTGGCTTTTTTCACATTACTCCTGTTACCCTTGGGTTAACGAATCTCTCCTCAGCCGCCTTGCATTTTGTTGCTACATATTCCAATCATTCTCATTAACTGGCTTCCCTGCCCCATCTGTTTTTTTCTTTTTTTTTGTTTTTTTTTTTCCATTCTCTTTTCCCTTTTTCTTTTTGCATTTTTTTTTCCCCTTCTTTTTTTGGGGGGTCCGGGTTTCTTTTTTCTCCATTATTTTTTTTTGGGAAATACCCTTTCCCCCTTTGTTTTTTTTCCCCCTACTCTATCTTTTTGGGGTTTTCCCAGTTTCTCCCAGAACTTAAAAAAGCCCTCAACAGATACCCCCTTTTGGGGTTTTGGTTTTTCCCAAATTTTCCGTCCTTGTTTGGACTCACCTTTTTTGGAAGCCCTTACATCCCCCCCAGGGGTTTTCATAAAATTTTCTCATTGTTCATTTTAAAAGGCCCCCTTTGTTTTCCCCTCATCTTCCTGGAAAATCTCCAAACAGTTACTTTTTTCCAGTCCCTGACTGGTTGTTGGGGCCCCCCGGGGGTCCAGGTTTTTTCCCGGTCAACTCATCTGATTGTTCATAACTGTAATTTTCCCCCCTTTGTCCCCTGGCCCCCATGTGGCCTTTCGCTTCATCATTTTTTCCCTTCCCCCCTTTTTTTGGGGGGTTTAAATTTGGCATTTTCACCTTTTTTCCTTTGTTCTTTGAGTTTGGTATTTTTTTTAAATTTTTGAAAAAGGGGTTTTAATGGGTGAAATTTTCCCCCTTCTTTTTTTGTTTTCCCTTTGGGATTTTTCCTAAAATTATTTTTTATTTTCGGGGATTTTTTTTTAAATTTATTTTCTTGTTTGGGGTCTTTTTGTTTTTTAATTTGGACCTTTTGATTTGTTTCCCCTTTTTTTTTAAAAATGGGTTGGGAGGTGTATTTGGGGGGGGGGGTTTTAGATGTGGCATGGGGGGTTGCGGGTTGGGGGAAAATTTTTAAATTAGTGGGGGGGGCGGGGATTGAACGTTTTGGTTTGGGTTTTTTTGGGTTTTTATTTAACTTCTTTTGTGGGGACTTTATTTTTCTTCCGGGTTGGTTTTTGTCGCCCTTTCCACCCCCTTTTCCCTTTCCCTTTGTCCTTTCCCCTCCAGTTTTCCTTTTCGGTTCTTCACTGAGTCCCCTTCCCCTTTGGCGGCTTCCCCTTTCTTTTTCCTAACCCCCCATCTCGAATATTTTCCCTGGCGGGTTTCTTTTTTTTTCAAACCCCCCTTTTTTCCCAAAATTTTTTTTCCTTGTTTTTCTCTTTTGTTTTCTTTGGGGAAATTTCCCTTGTTTTCCTTTTTTTTCCCCCTTTCAACCCCCTGGACCCCTTTAAAAAAGATCCTCCTTTCATTTCCCCTCTTTCCCCTTTTCCCCCCGAATTCTTCGTTTCCTCTTGGGTTTCCTTTTTTTCTTTTCCCTGTTTTAGGGCTAAGGGGCCTGTCTTTCCCCTTCTCTTTTCCCCGGGGTTGCTTTCTGGGGCCTCCCTCCAGCCTTTTTTTTAAACAGTTCCACTTTGGGTTCAATCATTTTGTTTTTTTTCCCCCTTTTTTTCATTTTAAGCTTTTGGGGTTAAAAGTTCTTTTTTTTTACTGTTTCGTTTTGGGCCCCTTTAAAACTTGACCTCCCCTTTGCTTTCCTTGCACCCCCCATTCCCTCTTCCATTTCTTCTTTTCCCTTTCAATAATTTCCTTTTTTTTCCCCCATTTCCCCTTTTGAAATTCTCCCTTTCCTTTTTTTTCCCTTCCCCCTTTTCCCCTTTTTTTTCTTTTTCTTGGCCCCTTTTTTTGCCGACCTAGAGGGGGGAAAATTGAAATTTGTTGTTGTTATTTGTGATGTGGGGGTGGGGAGGGGGGGGGGGGGAGGAAAACTGTGGATGGGGGAGGTAGGGAGGGGAAGGGGGGAAAGGGGCAAGTGGGGGAGGGGGGGGGGGGAGAGGGGAAGGGGGAGAGGTGGGGAGGGGGAGGGTGAAAGAGGGAGGGGAGGATAGGTGAAGGAGTGAGAGTCGGGGGGGGGGGGGGGGGGTGTATTGTGGTCTGGGAAATTTACTACCCATTTTTTACTCACCCATTTGGGTTGCGGGGGTCGAGTCCCCGTCCTGGCCCCCCTCTTCACCCGGGTTTCTACTAGACCATCTCTTCCCCCCCTCATGGTTTATCAAACCTCGTCTTTAAAACGTGTATGGTTCCTGCCTCCACTACGTCATTTTTTTAGGTTTATGCCTTAAACCTAGACTGAAAAAATATTTCCCCCTATCTCTCTACTCATTTGTGTCTTCAACTTCCAATTGTGGCCTCTTGTTTCTGTGTCCCCCCCCTGGGAACATCCCGTCCTTGTCCCCCTTGTCTATTCCACGCAGTATTTTATTTGTCGTTATCATGTTTCCCCCGACCCCCCTGTCCCCCCGTGTGTCAGGGGCCGTTTTTTCCTTTAAACTTTTTCTAGGACATTCCCTTAGCTTGGAAAAAACCCTTTTTGCAAAAACCTTTGTACTTTCTCTAGTTTTTTTGCGTGCTTTATCAAATGCGGGTTTCCAAAGGGGCTGCATATCCAGTATGGGGGCCGACATACCGGGGTACAGTGTTGAATGATTCCTTACTAAAGGGGTGGAATGCTGTTTCGGTTGCCAGGCGCCCATAGCGCAGCGTTTCTGATTGTGTGGCTTTCGGAGACATGCTCGGTGTTATACTCACCCCCAAAATCTTTCTTTCTTGAGTGAGGTTTTCAGTCTTTTGGCCACTAGCCTATACTCTGTCTGTGGTTTCTGTGTCCTTCCCCACTTCATGACTTTGCATTTGGGAGGAAAATTTAAATTCGAGAAGCCATTTGGGACCAGGTGGGCCGTCTGTCCAGGTTCTTTGAAGTTGCTGAGTGTGTGTTGTGTGTTTTGGGTGTGTGTGTGTTGGTTGGTGTATGTTGTGAGTGTGTGTGTGTGTAAAAGGTGTTGTGTGTTGTGTTTTGGGGTTTGTGTGTGTGTGTGGTGTGTGTGTTGGGTGTTGGGGGTGTGTGTCCCTGGTCCCTTTATGGCTGCAATTTTGTGACTGACCCCCACCCTCCCGGGACTTTACCCCCTATTTTTAATGTTGCCCTTAAAACTGTGGGTATGTTGTTTTTACATGTGTGTTGGTGTATGGGGGGAGGTATGAGGGGGGAGAAATGTCAATAAAAACCCGTAATTTGTGTTACAAAAAGTGGAAAAATTGTACTAGGGTTTAAAGCTTTTATGATGTTGCCCTTGTGTTGTGTGTGTGGTGTGGGGAGGGTGGTTTGGGGGAGGGAGATGGTGTGGTTTTAAAATCCCTTATACCCCTTGTTCCAATGTTCTCCCTTATTGCCATTTGGATTTATGTATCAAATTTTTTTCTGGTTATTATCCTATTCCTTTTTCCCAAATTTTAAAAAGGACTTCCTGTTCCTAAGTTTTTTACACTAATAAAATACTGTAATAGTTGCAGGAAGTGACCCCTATCTAAAGTGATGCAAGGGCCGAACAAGCCTGCAACTGCAAAAACAAAATAGGTGAGTGATACTTGTGCTGGCAAAAGGTCGTGACAAGTTGCCAGTGTGATGACGAAGGTCGTAATAGGCCTTAAACCCCATTTTGGGGGATCCTTCACCCCATGTTGTTTAACCTGTGTGCTCATCATCCCTCGTTCCTCACGCGATTTTCCCTTTTTATTTTGATAGTATACATTAAAATTATATACACTTCACTTTACATGTATAATGGCACACAACTTGTCGTGACGTCACTGCTTCAGCAGGCCTACTGCTGTCACCTTCCCTTGTTATATATTTTATTTTTCCTTTCCCCTTTTGCTTATTAACTTTTTCACTCTCACTGTATGGTGCCCCACATTTCACTTGTTAGCCAAACGCTGGTAATTCTTGAACACCCGTTTCCACACTCACTTTGATCTTTGTATGTTTGAATCTGTGTGGCAACAGCGTCTAGTAGACCCACAACGGCTTGGCGCTTTGAAATATGGATAATTTCAGCTTCCTCTCGACTTTTTCTAATTAATAACTTTAGTTATCACTTGTATTATTGTTCACTGACGATGTCACTACCACTGATTACTGCTTGCAGTTACTGCATGCCTTAAAAACACTAGAGTTCTCGGAGCCTTGTGTACCCACGTCTGCACCCCACGGACCACGCTTGTGTGTGTGTGTGTGTGTGTGTGTGTGTGTGTGTGTCTGTGTGTGTGTGTGCACTCACCTAATTGTGTGTGTGCGTGTGTGTGAGTGTGTGTGTGTGTGTGTGTGTGTGTGTGTGTGTGTGTTTGTGTGTGCGTATGTATGTGTGTGTACTCACCTAATTGTGTGTGTGTGTGTGTGTGTGTGTGTGTGTGTGTGTGTGTGTGTGTGTGTGTGTGTGTGTCTGTGCGTGTGTGTATGTGTATGCGAGTGTGTGTGTGTGTGTGTGTGTGTGTGTGTGTGTGTGTGTGTGAGTGCATGTGCTCATCTAATTGTACTCACCTAATTGTGGCTGCAGGGGTCGACACTCAGTTCCTTGTCCCACCTCTTCACTGACCACTACTGGGTCCTCCCTCTCCCTGCTCCATGAGCTTTATCATACCTCGTCTTAAAACTATGTATGGTTCCTGCCTCCACTACATCACTTACCAGACTATTCCACTTCCTAACAACTTTGTGGCTGAAGAAATATTTCCTAACAACCCTAGTGTTCATCTGAGTCTTCGATTTCCAATTGTGACCCTTTGTGTTTCTGTCCCATCTCTGGAACATCCTGTCTCTGTCCACCTTATCTACGTCACGCAGTATTTTGTATGTCTTTATCATGTCACCCCTGACCCTTCTGTCCTCCGGTGTCGTCAGACCGATTTCCCTTAACCTTCCTTCGTAGGATATTACCCTTAGCTCTGGAACCATCCTTGTTGCAAACCTTTGCATTTTCTCTAATTTCTTGACGTGCTTGATCAGGTGTGGGTTCCAAACTGGTGCTGCATACTCCAGAATGGGCCTGACGTACACAGTATATAGAATCTTGATCGATTCCTTACTGAGGTATAGGAACGCTATTCTCAGGTTTGCCAGGCGCCCATATGCCGCAGCAGTTATTTCATTAATGTGGGCCTTGGACGACATGCTCGGTGTTATACTCACCCCCAGATCCTCTTCATGAGTTTGCATTTGGCAGGGTTAAATTCTAGGAGCCAGTTGCTGCACTACGCATCCAGCCTGTCCAGGTCTCTTTGTAGACCTGTCTGGTTTGCATCTGATTTAATTCTCCTCATAAACTTCACATAACCTACAAATAAGGACACTTCTGAGTCTATCCCTTCCGTCATGTCATTCACATAAACCAAGAATAGCACTGGTCCCAGGACTGACCACTGTGGGAGCCCGCTCATCACCCAGGCGCCCACTGTGATACCTCATAACTTACCATGACTTGCTGTTGCCTCCTGTCAGGTATTCTATGATCCATTGCAGTTCCCTTCCCCTTATACGTGCCTGATCTTCTAGCTTCTGCATTAATGTCTTGTCAGGAGCTCTGTCGAAGACCTTACTGCAGTCGAAGAAAATGCAATCGATCCACCCCTCCCTCTCATTTTTTACTTCTTTTACCTTGTCATAAAACTCCGGTAGGTTTGTGATGCAGGATTTCCAGGATTTATTCCACCACTCTCCTCCTGATAATCGTTTCCATGACTTTGCATACTATACACGTCAGTGACACTGGTCTATAGTTTACTGCTTCGTTTCTGTCCCCTTTCTTAAAGATGGGGGATCGCATTTGCCATCTTCCATACCTCAGTTTCCCAGCTTTAAGGGAAGTGTTGAAGACTGTGGTTAGTGGCACACACAGTATCTCTGTTCCCTCTCTAAGGACCCATGGAAAGATGTTGTCCGGTCCCACCGCCTTTGAAGTATCAAGGTCACTTAGAAGCTTTTTCACCTCCTCCTCGGTTGTGAGTATTTCGTCCAACACTTGTTGGTATATCCCTTGTCGGTGTACCCTTCTGTTTTGTCTTTCCAGTGTCCCTTCTGCCTCCACTGTAAATACTTCCTGAAATCTCGTGTTGAACTCCTCACATATTTCTTGGTCGTTCCTTGTGAGCTCCCCACCTTCTTTCCTCAGCCTGATTACCTGGTCTTGAATGTTATCTTCCTCCTGATGTGGCTGTAAAGCAGTTGCTGGCGAGTCTTGACTTTCGATGCTATTTCGTTTTCGAACTGCCCTGGGCCTCCCTCCTCATCTATGCATACTCATTTCTGGCTTGATAACTAATCTCTTTATTTTCCAGGGTCCTTTGTCTTCTGTGTTTTTTTTCCATTCTCTAGCACAGTTTTTGCCTCTTACACCTTCGGGTAAACCAAGGGCTCATTCAGGTCTTCCCATTATTTCTGTTACCCTTGGGAACAAACCTGCCTCCTTGAATTTTGTTGTTACATAGTCCATCATTTCATTTACTAACTTTCCTACCAACTCTCTTTACCACTGAACCTCTTGCAGGAAGGTCCTGATACCTGTGTAGTCCCCCTCTTTTATTGTTTGACTTTTTCCTTTCTACTCCAGTTACCCTCTCCACTTGTAGTTCTACGATGTATTCAAAGCTCAGAACCCCTTGGTCGCTACCTCCAAGGGGCCTTTCATATGTGATGTCCTTGATGTCTGAGCTACTTAGGGTGAGCACAAGGTCAAGTCTTGCTGGCTCATCTTCCCCTCTCTCTCTCTCTATGGTAGTTTTCTAGGACCACATCCATCATCTTGGCTCTCCATGTTTCAGTGCCCCCATGTGACTGCAGGTTTTCCCAATCAATCTCTCTGTGGTTGAAGTCGCCCATAACCAGTAACTTTGCTCTACTCAAGTGAGCTCTTCTTGTCACCTCAGCTAGTGTGTCCACCATTGCTCTTTTGCACTCATCATATTCTTTTCTTGGCCTCTTGCAGTTCTGTGGTGGGTTATACATCACATCACTGCAATGACTAGCTTTTTTCCCCTGACTGAACTGTGCCTAATATGTAATCCCTTTCTCCAGTCTCATCCATTCCTGCCATTTCCTTATTACCCCATCACGTTTTTAATTATCAGTGCAACTCTACCTCCCCTTCTGTTCCTTTTATCCTTCCTCAGGATCTGATATTCAGGTGGGGAGATTGCATCTGTTATTGTCTCAGAGAGTTTTGTTTCTGTGATTGCTATGATGTCTGGGGACATCTCCTTGATTCTTTTATGCCCCTCCTCAATTTATTCGTTTTTTCCATCCACGTCCATGTACCAGGCCTTCAAGTTATTTTCTATAACTGTGGTTGGGGAGAATGGTAGGTTTGA
>NC_069438.1:3015607-3041675 GCF_026875155.1 Cherax quadricarinatus | reverse complement strand
AGAGTAGCAAATGGGAGAGAGGTGGGGTGGGGGAAAGAAGGGGGAATAGGGGAAGAGAGGAGGAGGAGGGAGAAGAAAAAGGGGGAGAGAAAGAATGGGAGAGGGAGAGGTGGGGTAGAATGAGGAGGGTGAGAGAGGGGAGGAGAGAGGAGAAAAGAGAGAGGAGAGAAAAGGAAGAGAGAGAGCCACGGGGAGGGATCAGGGAAGGAGTGGGTAGAGAGGTGGAGAGTGTGTGGGGGGGATAGTGTGTGTGGGAATGATTTTGGGTGTGAACGTGTGTGTGTGAGTGTTTGTGTGTGTGTGTATGTGTGTGTGTGGGTGTGAACGTGTGTGTGTACTCACCTATTTGTATTCACCTTTTTGTGGTTGCAGGGGTCAAAGTCCTAGCTCATGGCCCCGCTTCTTCCCCGGTTGCTACTAGCCCTCTCTCTCCCCGCTCCATGAGCTTTATCAAACCTCGTCTTAAAACTGTGTATGGTTCCTGCCTCCACTACGTCATTTTCTAGGCTATTCCACTGCCTTACAACTCTATGTGTGTGTGTGTTTGTGTGTGTGTGTGTATGCGTGTGTGTGTGTGTGTGTGTGTGTGTGTGTGTTGTGTGTGTGTGTGTGTGTGTGTGTTTCTGTGTAATCACCTAATTGTGGTTGCAGGGGTCAAGACTCAGTCCTGGCCCCCGCTATTCACTGAGTGCTACTAGGTTTCTCTCTCTCCCTGCTCCATGAGCTTTATCATACCGTCTTAAAATTATGTATGTTCCTGCCTCCACTATTTCGCTTGCCAGACATTCCACTTCCTAAAAAACTCTGTGGTTCAAGAATACTTCCTAACATCCCTTTGACTCATCTGAGTCTTCAGCTTCCAATTGTCCCCCATTGTTTCTGTGTCCCCCATCTCTTGAACATCCTGTGTCGTCCACCTTGTCTATTCCACGCAGTTTTTGTATGTCGTTATCATTTCTATACACCCTCTGTCCTCCAGTGTTGTCAGAGCGATTTCCTAAACCTTTCTTCGTAGGACATTCCCCTTTTGCTCTGGAACCTAAACCCTTTTTGCAAACCTTTGCACTTTCTGTAATTTCTTGACGTGTTTAACCAGGTGTGGGTCTGAACTGGTTTCTGCTTACTCCAGTATGGGCCTGACGTACCTAGTGTATAAAGTCATGAACGATTCCTTATTGAGGTACCAGAACGCTATTCTCAGGTTTTTTCCAGACGCCATATGCTGCAGCAGTTATCTGGTTAATGAGTGCATCTGGCGAACATACTCGCTATTATACTCACTCATTGATCTTTCTCCCTTTAAATGAGGTTTGCAGCCTTTGGTCTCCCAGCCTCTACTCTGTCTGTGGTCTTCTGTGCCCCCTTTTCCAATCTTCATGACTTTGCATTTGGCGGGGTTAATTCTAGGAGACAGTTGCTGGCCCATGCATCCAGCCTATCCAGGTCTCTTTGGGAGACCTGTCTGGTCTGCACTCTGATTTAATTTCCTTATTAACTTCACATCATCTGCAAACAGGGACATTCTGAGTTATCCCCTCCATCATGTTGTTCACATATACCAAGAATAGCAATGGTCCCAGGGGCTGACCCTTTGCCTTCTGTACTTTTTCCATTCTCTAGAGCACTTACCTTTTTCCTCCCTGCACCTTCTGGTAAAAACCCAAAGGGCTCGTTCGTTCTTTCCATTATTTCTGTTACCCTTGGGAACAATCCTTTCGTCTGCCTCCTTGCATTTTCTTGTTATGTAGTCCATCATTTCGTTTACTGACTTTCCTACCAGGTTTCGTTCCCACTGAACCTCCTGCAGGAAGGGGGCCTCGTACCTGTAGTGTGTCCCCCATTTTATAGTTTTTGGGTTTTCCCTTTTTACTCCTGTAACCCTCTCCACTTGTAGCTCCATGATGTATTCAAAGCTCAGAACCCTGTGGTCACTAGCTCCAAGGGGGCCTTATATGTGAGGTGCTCATTGTCTGAGCATCAGGGGGAAACAGGGTTAGTTAGCGGGGTCATCTTCCCCCTCTTTTTGGGTTTTTCCCTAACAGTTTGCATGAGGTTTGCCAGGCCACATCCATCATTTTGGTCCCATGTTTTGGGACCCCCCGTGGCTCGGGTTTTTCCCCAATCATCCTCTGTGTTTTTGGTCTCCCAACCAGAAAACTTCGCTCTACTTGATGAGCCCTTCTTGCCCCCTTTAGCTAGGTGTCACCATTGCTCGTTACACCACATATTTCTCTCTTGCCCCTCCGCAGTTCTGGGGTGGGTTAACACCTAACTGCAATGCTCCCCCTTTTTAGTTCCCCCGGGGATGAAGATTTCATGAGTTTTTTCCCATTCCTTCCTTTTTCTTATAATCCCCCATTTTTAATTACATACCCCCCCCCTTCTGCCCTTTACCTTCCCTAGAGTTTTTAGGGGGGAAATCCCCTTTTTTTGCCAGGATTTTTGCTTGGGTGTTGTGTTGGGGTTTTGTTTTTTCCATCTTTTTAATTTTTGTTTAGAAAAATTTTTTAATTTTTTTCTTTTGGTTGGGGAAAAAAAGGGGTTGGGGAGGGGGCCCTGGGGGGGCTAAAAGGGGTTTGGGGTGGGGTTGTGGTGGGGGGGTGGGATGAGGACCATGGGGTTTATTTGGGGTGGGGTTGTGGTGGGGGGGAGGGAGAGGGGGGGGGGGTAATGGGGGGGGGGGGGGGGAATTTAATAGGGGCGTTTTGGGGGTTTTGTTATTGGGGGGTTTTGGGGGGGGGGATGGGGGGGGGAATGGTGGGTTACGTGGGTTTTCTTGGGGGGGGGGTTTTTGAGCTGAGGGGGAGGGGGAAGAGGGTACATGAGGGGTTTTGGGTTTGGTTGCTTGATTCTTTGGGTTGCCAGGTTGTTTTCCCTTTGTAGGGGGTTGGGGGGGCTGTATTTGTTCTTCCCCTGGGTCTGATTTTCTCTGCTCCCCCCCTTTCCTTGCCTCCCCTTCCCCCTTGTGATTTACTCCCCCTCTTTTAGTGTATCCCTTGTGTTCTGTCTCGGTCGAGGGATACACTCTGGAACTCCCGTTTGTCTCTTAGGCATGCTATCTCCTGGGTCCGGGTTTTGAGCTGACTCTGCCTTTAAAAACACCTTGACTGGATTTTTTTCCTTTGCAAAAAGCCCAGTTCTCTGAAAATTTTTCAGCTGGGTATGTTTTTCTTCTCCTATTGCTTTCATGATGCTTTTAATCATTTTTTTCCCGTTTCCCTTTCCCCATAAGTTTCCCCCTCTACTTCTTGGGGGCCCCCAGGCAAAAAATGCCCTTTTCCCTTTCGTCCCCCCCACTGTACTTCCCTGAGCATCTTGTGATAAAAAAAAATTCCGTATTGTGCATTGCTTCCTAATGTCTCTTCCCTATCCAGTGTCCATTCTTATTTTTTCCTGGAAAGGGGGGTTTTCCATTTTGGGCCCCTGTGTATAGCCCGCCCTTCATTGTCTTGGTCCCTCATTTAAATTTAGGTTATTACCATTCCCCCGGCCCCATTGGGCCCAAAAGTCATACATACAGTAGTCTCCTTTGTTCCTATGTCCCCCACATTAGTGATTGATGCGCATTCTTGGTGTCGTGGGTGTACTGTCCTTTGGTTCTTTTTGGGTGTTTTAGACTTTTTAGTTCTTCTACTAAGCTTATTCTTTTGCTTCAGCTGCTGTGATTTGAAGTCCTATTTTGCTGCCCCCCATATTTGTTCTTCCCTTTTCTTGCTGAGCTTTTCCAGCCCCCCACTCACTCCTCCTTCTTTTCGTGAGCACTGCATCCCAGTCTTCTCTCCCAGGTCCCCCCTCACTTCATTTACCCTTCCTCTGGTTCTCTGTCCCGGTTTTTTGGGGTCCTGTTTTTTCCAAAAGAAGGAAGAGCTTATGCCAAGAATGCTGTGGGAGGGGGTGTTTGTTGTGCGGAAGGAGGGGGGGTTTGTTGGGGGAAAAGGGAAAGAGGGTGGGGCGGGAGGGGAAGAGAAGGGTTTGGGGGAAAGGGGGGACAGCAGCAGGGGGAAGAGAGAGGGGGGAAAAGGTTAGGGAAGACATTGGGGGAAAAGAAAAGGGGCGGGGGGTTTGGGTAAGGAGGATGAAAAGGAAAGATGAAGGGGGAGAGAAAGTGGGATGGAGAAAAAGGGATAGGAGTGTGTGAGTGAATGTGTGGTGAGAGAGTGGGGGTTAAAAGGTTTTGGGGTACAGTTGTTTGAGGTATGAGTGGGGGAGTGTGAGTGAGAAAGTGTGACTAAAAGGGTGTCTTTAAAGAAAGTGTGAGTTAGGGTGAGGTGTGAGGGAGTGTGAGGGACTATGGTGAGAGGGGTTGAGAGAGGGGGAGGGGGAGGAGAGGAGAGAGAGGGGGGAAAAGGGGGAAAAGGGGAAAAGAGGAGGAGAGAGAGGGGAGAGGAGAGAGAGGGGAGAGAGAGGGGAGAGAGAGGAGGGGGGAGAGGGAGAGGAGAGAGAGAAGGAGAGAGGGGGGGGGGGAAAAAGGGGAGGAGAGAGACAGACAGACAGACAGACAGCAGACAGACAAAAGAGGAGAAAAATGCCCAGAGAGAGAGAGAGGGGAGGGGGAAAGGGGAGAGAGAGAGGGGGTGAAGGGAGGGTGAGGAGGGGTGAGAAGGGTTTGAGTTTGTGTAATGGGCGTGGGGGATTGGGAGTAGGATAAACCCTTTTTAAAAGCGCTTGTAGGCCTTACTAGGCCAAATTAGGCGGGGGAGGGGGGAGGAGGAAAAGGAAGAGGGGATGAAGAGGGAGATGGAGGAGGGGGAGGGGTTTTGGGAGGAGGAGCAGCAGGGGGGGGGAAGGGATAGTGGAATGGAGAGAAGAAGGAAAGTGAATTAAGAGGGAGAGAGAGGAAAGAGGAGGTAAAGAGAAAAAAGGGAGAAGAGGGAGAGAGTGTGTGTGGGCAAGTGTGGTGAGAGTGTGGATGGGGAATGTGGGTGGAGTGTGTGAATGAGACTGTGGGTGGGGGGTTTGTTGGGGGAGGGCATGTAAGATGTACCATTAAGGGAGGGCTGCAAGTGTTGATGGGTGAAAATTTTTGGCCCTTTTGTATGATGTTAGTGTGTTGTTTACTATCCCCCCCCCGAGTGGGGGCGAGGGGAGGGGGGGGGAAGGAGGGGAAAAAATTGGGTCTCCCCTTGTCGGTTTTTTTGGGGGCTAAGGGCAGGTTCTCAAAAAACATGCTGCTTTTGTACTGGGGCCTATGCCGGGTGAAACCTTTTCGTTTTGTACGGGAAAGCTAATTTACAAAATAAATTTAAAACACCTGTGCGCATACTGTGTTTAAACTGGAGTTTTACTTCCCTTAAAATGAAAAAAAAAATTGTTAGTTTTAGTTTGTCTAAACTTTAGTTTTGTGTCTTTTGCGCCCCTACAGTGCCTGTGGTCCCCACACTTAACCCCCCCCCCCCAATTCTACCCCTTTCTGTAAGTGTTTAGTCCCCTAAGTATGTTTTTCAGCTCTAAAATAGCAGGGTATATACTTTTCAGCTACAGAAAATCCAGAGCCTTTTTCCTACATTGAAACCCAAAAAAAGGGGGCAAAGGGTACGTTCCCTCTGTCAGGCACACGTCTGCCCCACTCTGTCGCTTTTAAAGATGTTTCCCCTTTTTGGGTTTTCCTAGCTATTTCTTTTTCACTGTGGGTGACTTTACACTGTTTTCACTAACTCCTCTATCACTGTATGCATGTATCCCGGGGTTTTCCCTTCATTTTTGGGAGTTCATGACACTGTCAACGTTCGTTGGGCCCCGGCAGTGGCTTTTGGGCCCAAAAATGGGTGTGTGGGGTGTTTTTTCTGTGCAAATTTTCTATACAGAAGAAAGGTAAGAAAACTAAGTAAACGACACTTTATCCTGAAGTCAGGATTTTTGTACTTAGACGTTTCTGAAGTATAAGCAGGGAAAATGAACTAAAGTAAAATAAAAGTAAGGTAAGGTGTTTTTGTTGAGGGGGGCGTCCAGTGGGTGGAAAACCCCTAGTGGATATATGTCATGGGATTTTTTGAGTTTAGAGGTTTTTAATAGAAAAAGTCAATTTTCACAAAAGAATGAGGATGCAACACTTTTGCTATTCTTTCCAAATGCCCAAGTTAAAATATGAAAATTTCTTTGGGATTTTTAAAAAGTTTGTTAGGTAAAATAAAAAGCCATATTTTTTTTCATTTAATTTTCTTGTTAATAATACATTTTAAAAATTTTTAAAATTTTTTTAATTCCCCTGCCAAAATTTTTAAAAAAAAGAGACTTTTTTAAAAATAATTCTTTGCAAAAATTCTGAAAAAAAAATTTCGTCTGTGTTTTGTGTATATTCTTTTTTTTCATAATATGTTTTAAAGCATAAATTTTTTGGTTTGGAAACTAAATTTTTGTTTAAAAAAAAAATTTTTTTAAACCTTAAACTTAAAATAAAAATGCACAACTTTAACCGAATTTAAAATGTTTTTCCTTTAGAATCTGTTCATTTTATTTTAAAATACTAGCAGTAACTTGTTCATGATAATTGAAAGATTGTTCTTTACTAACAGTGATATTGTTTTTGTTAAAAAGTGAGGTTGTTCTTTATTTCCAGTGACATTGTTTTATGTGATTGGAAGGTTTTTCTCACTAAAAACCCGTGGGGGCTAAAGCTCCCCCCTTCACACACGGAGGGGCCCCCTTCGATTCCCGGGGGGTGGAAACTTCGCCCCGTTTTCCCTTTCACCCCGTTGGGCCTGTTCCCTAGCAGCAAATAGGTACCTGGGGTGGGAGGGCCGGGGGGGGGGGTGGTGTGGGGCGAATCCTGGGGGACAAGATTAAGGGGCCCCCAAAGGAAATAAGTTTGACAGTCCCCCATGGCGCACGACTTTCTTGGGGTTTTCCTGGGTGGCTAACCCCCCAGGGGGTTTTTTTAAATTTCCCAAACCCAAATCTTTTCTTATTTTTAAAAGCAGTGTTTGTTAGTAAACTATTTTTCCCATTAAGTGTGACATATTTTAGGGCAAATTTTTTAACAGTTAAAAAATTTTATGGGTATTTAAAGAAGTGGAAAAGAAGGGGGCTTAAAATATTTTTCAGGTTTTTTTTTTTTCAAATTTTCAACGGAAAATTTTTAAACCAAATCTTTTAATTTGTTTTTTTTAAAGGTATTTTGGGTCAAGATTTTTCAATATCAAAAAAATTTAAAAAAAAAAATGTTTGAGTTATTTTTTACATAGTTTCATAATATACACATAATGGAATATTTTTTAAGTCAAGGTTTAAATTTTTTAAAATTTAATTAATGAAAGAGATCCCTTTTTTTCGTCTTACTCCATAGTAAAATACGATATTAGTTCTTATGTTTTTAAGTTTTTTATGAAAGAATTCGTATATTTTTTTTCTCTTTTTTGTGAATGATAAAAAAAAAAAATTTTAAGTTTTCAACACGTGTGGCCAACAATGTTACTTTATCAGCTGTCAACCCCCAAATTTTTTTTCTCAAAAATTTTTAATTCTTTGATCTGATTTATTTTTTACGATTTAAATTTAAATTATGATTTTTTTTTCATGAGAGTTATTTTGAAATATGAAAGGTAAAATATAGGATGAAGAACTAAGAAAAACAAGAGAATGTTTTTTTTGTACGATTTGCTGAGGAAGTGTAAGACATATTTTTTTATTGGTTTTCTTGGTTTAGGGAAACGTGTTCTTTATTACACTTTTTTCAGATATTATGAAATATGCTTTTTAAAAGTTTGATTAGTTTAATGTTTCGTTATTAAAAAACATATCTTTGCACTAAAAGTTCCAATATCAATTGCTTATTCTCTTCTTTTTTTAAATTATTTCTTTTCAAAAAGTTTTCTTTAAAACATGATGTTTTTTTAAAAAAACATTTTAAAAAAGTTTTTTGAAATCAATTGTAATTCGCAGGACTTTGTTTTGTCAAATTTTTGTCAATTCTAGTGGATTTTTTCCTCATAATATTCAATGAGATTTTCCATTAAGTAAATAAGTTTGACACTTCCCATTTTTAATTTTGTGTATTTTTTATTTAACATTATGCTGTTTAATTAAAGGCATTTAAACATTTCTTTTTTTGTGTTGCCGTTTGAAAGCTTCGTACAAGATGAGGGGGGTTTACGCACTTGCAGAAATACGACAATTTTTCACATTAATAAATGTTTAACCAAAGCAAGTCTACTTATTGAATTTAGGTTTTTTAAAATCATGACCAAATTATTATTTTCCCATGTGTAAAATGGGATATCATGTTCCTCCCTGTCTCAGCTGTTCTTTAAAACATACAGATAATTTTAAAATATACTGACGAATAAACTTTAGACTGAGACATTTGGTAACAAAAGCATTAACTAGCAAAAACATTATTACAAAAAAAAAATTTTTCCATATTGCTGAATTATTTATTCATGTGTAAAAAATTATTGATTTTTTTTTAAATTTATTTTTGGGTTTTAATTTAATAAGAATTTTTTAAAACAATCAAAATAATTTGTTTTTAAAATCAAAGAGACTTTGGGGGTATGTTTTTTTAAACAAAGAAACATGAGGAATGAAATGTATAGTAGTTTTTATAATTTATGTGTTTTTATTTTAATTTTAAATGCTTATACTGTATCTTTAAGAACAAAGCATTTTAAGGGAAAAGTCGGGGTTTTGATCTGGGGAAAGAATGTACTTTAGTAATCTAAATTTTAGATCTCTTTGGGGAGCTTTAAAGTAGTCAAATTAAGGATCAAAAACTGTCATTGATACAGAAAATTTTTAATTGATTCGTTTGTCTCTTTTGGGATTTAATACTTTCCTATGAATGGGTTTAAAAATAATCCACGGGAACCTAAGCATGGTCCCTTTGGGGTCAAATTTTAGTGTTCCCAACACTGTAGGCTGTTCCCCCGGCACTGCATATAGTGCCACGCATTATGTGGATCCGCAGGTCACTGTATGTGTTCCCCCTGGTACGTGGGGGTTTTTTCCCATTCATATTTTGGGGGTTCCCAGGTTACTGTTGGGCCCCCAGGTCACTGTAGTGGTTCCTCGGTCACTGTATATGGTGCTGCGGTTTTGTTGTGGTTTTCCAGGTCACTGTGTGGTTTCCTGTGTCTTTTTGGGTTACAAATCACTGTTTGTGGTTCCCAGGTCACTTTTTGGGGTTTTCCAGGTCACTCTTGGCTCCCGGGTCACTTTTGTGGTTCCTCAGGTCACTGTAGTGATTCCCCGGGTCACTGTAGGGGTTCCCCCAGTTTTAAATATTTCTCCGGGTCATGAACATGGTGACCAGGGACTTCACTTGGGTGCACCCAAACACTATACCTGGGTATTGATACCATTCACTGATTTTCTATAATATGATGTATGTACTCACCAGATTTTCAGGGATTTTTTATGCACTGTAATGTGATCTGGTTCTCCTGTATTTCTCCATCTTTTCCCCCTTTTCCTCCTTTCATCTTTGTACCTGCTCTTTCAATTTTGCCTTTTTTTTTTGTGTTCTGTCGCGTTGAGATACACCTCTGGGATGCCCAAAAGTTCCTTAGTCCGCTTTCTCCCGCAGGATCCCGTTTCAAACCGATTCTGCCTGAAAATCACTTTGACTGGTACTTTTTCTCTTCCAAAACCCCCCCATCTCAAAATTTCCAGCTTTGTCATGAAACTTTCCTATTGCTTTCAGATGCTTTCAATGCTTTTTTCTCCAATTTTCTTTTTGTTTTTTTAAAATTTTCCCCTTCAAATTCTGGACCCATAAACAAAGACGATCTCTCCCTTTCATTATCCCTGGTATCCCCTAGAATCCTTGATTCGCTTTAGATGCCCCATTTTCGCTTTCCTTCTAAAAACTCTTCCTATCCATTGTCTCTGGGACTAGTGTCTGTCATTTTCCTTTCTCAGCTTTCCTGGCACTCTGGGGGTTGTTTTGGGGCCCCTAAGTGTAGTTCCCTTTTATTTTCAGTTCCCTCAATTTTTTCCCGTGTGTCCTCTTTTTTTTCTCATGCTTCATGATGGTCTGCATGCAGTTTTTATCATTTTCCCCACATCCCCTTTTTTTTGACTGACATAGCAGTTTCTGATGATGCCCACTTGTTCTTATTCTTTAGGCTGTTTCAGATTTATCGTTTCCCCTTCTATTTTCTGTTAAAACCCCTGCCTGTGACTTTCATTCCCACTTCCTGTTCTCTACAGCTTCCCTCCTCCATTTTTTACCTAAGCTCTTCTACCTTTTTTCCCCCCATGACCCTTTTTATGAGCCTGCTACCCAATCACTTTCTCCGACTCCCCCTAGTCACCTGGTTTTCGTCTTGGTCTTGGCAACCCATTTTTTGGTTGCCACAAATGAAAAAAATATTTTTCTGTGTTTATGATTTGTGAGGTTTTAGTGTGTGTGGGGGGGAGAGCGGAGAGGGGGGAAACGTAGACATTGGGAAAAAAGGGGGAGAGGGGGGAGGGAGAAAATGGGGGGTATGGGGGGGAGGAGGAGGGGGAAGCAAAGGGAACGGGAGGGGGTGAGAGAAAGATAGGGGGGATTAGGGGGGGAGTGGAAGAGAGTGGGGGGGGTGAGGGAGGAAAGAGGCGGGAGTCTTACTCACCTATTGAGGTTGCGGGGGCGATCCCAAACTCCCGGGAACGTGTGGTGTGAATATGGTTTTGTGGGGGGGAACTAAATGAGTGTGGGTTTTTTTTAAAAAAGTGGGTAGGTTTTGGTTTTTGGGGTATGAGGGTAGTGGGGTTTACATTGACATGTAGTCTACATGCCTACGTCACCCGACCCACACCCCCTCTAGTTTATGTCTTTTATCTTCACCTCTCTGCCACTCTGTTTATAAAATTTACCAATTGCTATCAATTTAGTTCTTTAACCTATTTTTTATCATATAGGGGAGTTGGCCCTTCACAAAAAAGCTTGGCGTTTAATTTGGGGAAATTACATCTGACTCCCCGAAAACCACGCAATGAGATACTTGCGATGCAGCCTGTAGCAGCCGTACACCCGTAGCACCTGTAGCACCGGCGCCTTACAGCCCGTACAGCCGTAGCACCTTAGCCCTGTAGCAGCCTGACAGCCTTTGCACCTGTAGCCCTTTCAGCCTGTCACCTGTAACCAGCCGTACGCCTGTAGCGCGGGCAGCCTGTAGCCCTGTACACCCGTAGCAGCCTGTACAGCCTGTAGCAGCCCTTTGCACTTGAGCAGCCGTACAGCCGTAGCACCTTAGATTGTCCCAAAGCGATGTAGTCCCACAATATCCATTCCTTCTTGTTGATATAAATATAAAAATTCAAAGTAAATTTCTTTTACTGGTCACATTTATTTTACTTTATTATTTTCCTTGGGTGACACATGTGGCAAAGTCGCCCGGAGCAAACTAGGCCTGCCTACTGACTTGCATAACCAAATATCACTTTTTAGTTTACTTAAAAAATTGCGGTTCTCCCCACACTTATGTGGCTCATGGCAACTTGTATATCGCTTCATTTCCTTGACACACATAATGACCCCTGCAGTAGTTCTCAAAAACACATTCACCGGGCACTAAAGTTGTGACTCGCTCAAGCGGTGTCTCAACTGTGTGTGTGTGTGTGTGTGTGTGTGTGTGTGTGTGTGTATGTGTGTGTGTGTGTGTGTGTGTGTGTGTGTGTGTGTGTGTGTGTGTGTGTGTATGTGTACTCACCTAGTTGAGGTTGTAGAGTTATGTGTGTGTGTGTGTGTGTGTGGTGTGTGTTGTGTGTGTGTGTGTGTGTGTGGTGTGTGTGTATGTGTATGTGTGTGTGTGTGTGTGTGTTGTGTGTGTGTGTGTGTGTGTGTGTGTTGTGTGTATGTGTATGTGTGTGTGTGTGTGTGTGTGTGTGTGTGTGTGTGTGTGTGTGTGTGTGTGTATGTGTACTCACCTAGTTGAGGTTGTAGAGTTATGTGTGTGTGTTGTGTGTGTGTGTGTGTGTGTGTGTATGTGTACTCACCTAGTTGAGGTTGTAGAGTTATGTGTGTGTGTGTGTGTGTGTGTGTGTGTGTGTGTGTGTGTGTGTGTGTGTGTGTGTGTGTGTATGTGTATGTGTGTGTGTGTGTGTGTGTGTGTGTGTGTGTGTGTGTGTGTGTGTGTGTGTATGTGTACTCACCTAGTTGAGGTTGTAGAGTTATGTGTGTGTGTGTGTGTGTTGTTGTGTGTGGTGGTGGTGTGTTGTGTGGTGTGTGATGGGGTGTGTGGTGTGTGTGTGTGTGTGTTTTGTGTATAGTGGTGGTGTGTGTGTGTGTGTGTGTGTGAGAGTTGTTTTGGTGTGGTGTGGGTGTGTGTGGGGGTGTGTGTGTGTTGTGTGTGTGGTGTGTGTATTGTTGTTTTTGTGTGTGTGTGTGTGTATAGGGGTGTGTGTGGGGGTTGTGTGGGTGTGTATGGTGTGTGGTGTGTTGTGTGTGTGTGTGTGTATGAGTGGTGTGTGTGGGGGTGTGGGGGTGTGTTTTGTGTGTGTGTTTTGGGTGGTTGGTTGTAGGGTTACTCACCTATTGAGGTTGCGGGCGGTTTGTGTGTGTTGTTGTGGTTCTTTGCCCCCTTCATACAGAAAAAAGGGAGAAAACTACTAACATCGGTCATCCTGGAAGTCAGTATTCTCTACCTAGACGTTTTTGAAGTATAAGCGGGAAGAGGGATCCCAAGTAAAATGGAGTCGTGAGGGGTGTTGGGACTCGCGTTACCCTGGGGGGGACCCACATGGTATTTTCACATGAAAGTTGAGTCAAAGGGTTTTTTGATAAAAGAAAGGATTCCTTTCATATTTTTTAAAAATCCGATTTCCACAATTGAATGATGGCACCACTTAGCATATTTTTTCCACTGTCTAAATTAAATAAGAAAAATACTGGCATTTAAATGTTCCATTAGGTAAAAAAAACTCCCCAAATTATTTCTTTTTTTTAACTTTCCTTTTTATTCGATATTCACAAAAATTGGAAAAAATTTTTTTAATGCCTCTGCAACCCTTTAAAATTAAGACTTTTTAAATAATAATGACATTTATTTAAATAATTCTTTGCGATATTCTGAAAACTTTTGCCTGATTTTGTTTATACTCTTATTATTCTTTGTAGTTAATTAAAAGAATTATGTTAGGAAACTAAATTTTAAAATTTCGTAATTTTTCCATATCCTTAAACTTAATAAATCAAAAAATTTTGTAACAAAATAAATGTTTTTCCTTGAAATCTTTTCTGATAATGTCATTACAAGTGACATTTTAATGAAATTTGTAAGGTTGTTTCACTGCCAGAGACTTTTTTCTGAAAATGGAAAGGGTTGTTCCACTACTAGTGACATTGTTCATGATAATTGTAAGGTGTTCTCACTACCATGATATTGTTCATGAAAAAAGTGAGTTTTTTCCCATTACTGTGACATTTTTTCATAAAAGGGAAAGGGTTTGTTGTCACTTTCATGACTTATTCATGAGATGGTGGGGGTTGTTCTATTCCCAGTGACTTGTTCATGAAAATGGTGGGGTTGTTTCTTACACCAGTGTTTTTTTCATGATAATAGTGTGTTGTTCTTACTACCAGTGACTTGTTCATGTTAATAGGAAGGTTGTTCTCCCCCCGTGACATTGTTCACGTAATGTGGGGTTTGTTCTCACTACCTGACATTGTTCTGAAATGGTGAGGTTGTTCTAAAACCCATGACATTTTTCCCTTTAAAATGGGGAGGTTTTTCCACTACCATGACCTTTGTTCATGAAAATGGGAGGTTTTCTCACACCAGGACTTTTTTATGATAATGGGAGGTTTTTCTCAATACATCTTGTTCCTTAATGGTGAGGTTGTTCCATCCCCGTGACTTGTTCAGATAAGGTGAGGTTGTTCTCACTACCATGAATTTTCATGATAATGGGAGGTTTTCTCACTAAACCATGCAGTTCAGAAAAGGGTAAGTTGTTCTCACTACCATTACTTGTTCTTAATTTGGGTTTTCTCACTACCATACATTATTCATGTAATGGGAGGTTTTTCACACCATGACATTGTTCATGATAAGGTGGGGTTGTTTCACTACCTGACTTGTTCATGATAATGGTGGGGTTTGTTCCACTCCCCTGACTTTTTCATGATAAGGTGAGGTTTTCTCACTACCATGACTTTTTCATGATAATGGTGGGGTTGTTCCCACTACCGTGACATTTTTCGATAATGTAGGTTTGTTCTCATACCAGACTTGTTCCTGTTAATGGTGAGGTTGTTCTCACTACCGTGACAGTTCAATAATGGTGGGGTTTTTCTCACTACCAGTGACATTGTTCATGATGAGGGTAAGTTGTTCTCAACTACCATGACATTGTTTCTGATAAGGTGAGTTGTTCTCACTCCCATGACATTTTCCTGTTAAGGTGGGGTTTGTTCTCACTACCATGACTTTGCCCTGTAGGTAAGGTTGTTCTCACTACAGTGACATTGTTCTGATAATGGTGGTTGTTCTCACTACCGTGACATTGTCATATAAGGGGGTTTTGTTCCACTACCAGTGCCCATTATTCATAAAAAGGGTGGGGTTGTTCCACTACCAGTGACATTGTTCCTATAGGGTGAGGTTTTCTACTCCCGTACATTGTTCCTGATAAGGGTAGGTTGTTCTCACTACCAGTACATTGCATGATAAGGGTGGTTTTTTCCCACTACCATGACATTGTTCTGATAATGGTGAGGTTGTTCCACAACCATGACTTTGTTCCTAAAATGGGGGGTTGTTCTCACCCCCCTGACATTGTTCTCTTTGTTTAAAATTTTTCATTTTTAAACCAGAAATTTTTGTTAGTATGAATGTTCCTTTTAAGTTGACATAGTAGTCAATTAATACAGTACAAAAATTAGGGGTATTAATAAGTGGAAAGAACTTATAATTTTTCATATTTTATTTCATCTTTTTTAATGGTTTAATTTTAAAAATTTTCTTTATTTGTTTTTTTTAAAAGGGTATTTCAAACCATGTTTTTTTTCATTGCAAAAAAATTGAAAAAAAAAAAAAGTTTAAGTAATTTATTTCTATTTCAAAATGAACACATAAGGAATATGTTTTTAAGTAAAGGGTTAATTTTTAAATTTAAATTTTAATTATAAAGGACCCCTTATTTTTGTACCCATAGTAAAATACAAAAATTTATTTCTTATTCTTTTACAGATTTTTATGAAAAATTTCTGATAATTTTTTCTTGTTTTGTTAACGAAAAAAAATTAAAATTTAATTATCAAAACAAGGTCCCAACAAGTGTTATTTTTTATCAACTGTCAACACCTTTTTATTTTCTAAAATTTTTTTTAATCCATTTGATCAGTTTTTATTTTTACGTTTTTAAAAATAAGTTATGATTTAATTTTCATGAAGTTATATGAAATAGAAAGTTAAATTAGTGAGTGAATAAAAAGAAAAAAAGAATAGTTTATTTGCTACGGTTGTTGGGGAATGTGTAAGACGTATTATTTTATGTGTTTTTCTAGGTTTTTGAAACCCAGTGTTTTTTTATTACACTGTTCAGTATTTATGATATGGTTATTAATGTGTTTTAGCTTAATGTTCTTTTTTATTATTAGTGACACTTGCACTCAATGTTCCAATCATTGCATTTTCTCTTTTTTTTCACATAATTTTCTTTTTTTAATTTTTTATTAACGTGATGTTGTTTTAAAAACATCTTCAAATAGTTTTTGAATCAGTATTTTTTTTCGCGTGACATTTTTTTTCTTGTTTTAAAATTTTGTCATTTTAGGGTAATTTGCCTCAAATTTTCAATGAGATTTTACTCATTAAGAAAATAATTTGACCATTACGCTTTATTTTGTGTTTTTTGTTTTTAATTTTGTGCTTCCATTTTTTGAAATATTAAGCTTTTAAATAGAAGGTATTCGACTTTTTTTTTTTGTGTTCCCTTTAAAAAGCTTTGAACAAATTGATGGGGTTACCCACTTGCATATACTGAAAATTATTTCACATTAAAAATGTTGAAACTTAAAAAAATTTTTATTTTATTACAAGTTGGGTATTTAAATCACAACAAAATGGAATATTACTTTCCCATGTGAAACCGGGGGATACACGTTCCTCCTTCTCAGTCTTCTTTAAAAAAAAACAAAAAAAGATAATTTTAAAAAATTTACTAGTAATAAAACTTAATTGAATATTTTTTGGTAAAAAGATTATAATAAAAATTTAAATCTATTATTAAAAAATTTTTACTTGTTAAATTATTTAACTGATAAAAATTTTTTTTTAAATTAGGGTTTTTTAAATTTATTTAAGTGATTTAAAACAATTGGAAATTTAAATTTAAAAATCAAAAGACCTTTGTTTTGTTTTTTAACAAAGAACAGCTAGGAATGAAAGTGTAGTAGTATTTAATTTATGTTTTTCTAATTATTTTTAGGTTTTCTCTTCTACATATTAAAAATAAAGCATTTTAAATCAATAATTGTTTTTTAATTTCAACAATGCTAAGAGTTTTGCACAGATGTAGTATGAACAGGGTCTCCAGTAATGCACCTCAACTTAAGGGTGTTGGGTTTTTACTTTTTCCCCTCAGTACTTCTGGTCCTCACACTTACTTGCCCAGACTATTGTGTGCAAAAAATTAAAAAAATCCCAACAGGTTTTTTATAAACCCCTATCAACATTTTTCTTTTTTCAAACCCTTCCCCCTTAAAAAAAATTTTTTTAAAAAAAAAAAATTTTTAAAATTAAACAAAAATTTAAATTTCCCCCCCCCCCCCCCCCCCCCCCCCCCCAAAATTTAAAAATATAATTAATTTTAATTTTTTTTTATATTTTTTTTCCCCCCCCCCCCCCCCCCCCCCCCCCCCCCCCCCCCTTTATTTTTTTTTTTTTTTTTTTCCCCCCCCCCCCCCCCCCCTTTCGGGGCCTCAGGTATGTACAGGGGGTTCAAGTACGTACTTTGCCCGGGTATGTCAGGTCCTCAGGTTCTGTGTAAATTACGTAATGGGCCCATCGAAATTTGCCTCAGGTACTTACATGGTGCCTCAGGTAGTAATGTTTCCCAAGTACTGTTTTTTTGCTCGGGTACTGGGGCAGGGGTGCCCAGTTATGACGGTCCCTAGGTATGAAGGGTCCCAGGTACTGTACATGGCCTCGGTATTTTAAATGGGCCTCAGGTAATATATTTGCCTAGGACTTTTTTTGTGCTCCATACTGTACATGGTCCCCAGGTTTTTAATGTGCCCCAGGTTTGTACAGGGTGTTAAGGTACAAACATGTTCCCCAGGAAACTTACAAGGCCCTAAAGTATATTACATGGTGCTCGTAGGTAAAGGTGCCTGGGTACTTACGGGGTGCCCCGGACTGTACATTCTTAGGAAATAAAAACCCCAGTACTGTACAGGTCCCTGGGTACTGCCTTTTCCCAGGTACTTACCCCCAGGTACTGTCCATGGCCCCCAGGCGTACTGGTGCTCGGTACTGTACATTCCCCAGAAGTACTGGCTCAGACTATACGGGCCTAAAAGTATTAAAAGGTCCCGGGACTGTACATTTCCCCATGCTGTACGGGCCCCCATTACTTTACGTGCCCCATACTGTACGGGTCCCTCAGTCTGTACAGGGTTTCCCGGTACTGTATGGGCCCCCAGGTCGTACGTGCCCCAGGTACTGTACAGGGCCCCCAGGAACTTATTGGCCCCAGGACTGTACAGGGTGCCCAAAAACTGTCCGGCTCGGGTATGTACCGTGCCTTTGGCTGTAATGGGCCCCAGGACGTACAGGGGCCCCCAGGTGCTGTACTTGAAGCCCCAGGACTGTACATGGGCCCCAGGACGTACTGGTCTCAGGTACTGTACAGGGGCCCGGTACTGTAATTGTGCCCAAAACCCCCCCGTACTTTTGTGCCCCGGGTACTTACTTTTGGGCCCGACTGAAATGGGCCCAGGTGGTGGTGCCCAGGTACGTACGGTCCCCAGACGTACGGGTCCCTAGGTATTTAATGTGGCCCGGGACTGTACTTGGTGCCCCGGGTACGTACTTTTTTCCCCAGGTTTAATTAAATGCCCCAGGGTCTTTCAGGGTCCCAAAATTACTGTCATGGGCGTCGTAGAAACATTGTTCCAAATTTCTCCCCCTTTTCTGCAACTTTTCAATCCCCACAAATTTTCCTTCCCATCCCCACCCCTTTCCCATCCAATTTAAAAACCCCTTAAGGCCCCCCCATACCTTGTCCCGGTCTGCATTTCCCCCCAGGTGTGTACTTGATGCCGCAGGTACGTACATGGTCCCCCGGGTCTGTACTGGTCCTTTCACCCCGTAATGGGCTCGGGATGTACTGATGTCCCGGGTATGTAATGGTTTTTAGGCACTGTAATGGTGCTTCATTATGTACATGTTGCCCCGGACTGTAGGGTCCCCCGGGTCTGTACATTTTCCCCCCGGTACTGTACAATTGCCCCAGGATGTACAGGGTGCCAAAGGTACTGAAAATGGTCCTCAGGTCTGTACATGGTGCCCGGGTACTGTACATGGTGCCGCAGTACTGTACATGGTGCCTCGGGTACGTACGGGGTCCCTTTATTAATGTACATGGTGCCGCAGGACTGTACAGGGGCCCCCGGTACTGTACTAAGGGCTCTTACCCCTTTTTAACCTATTTTCCTCTTCTTAAATGATCCTGAATACATTTCTGAGTGCTTAACTGTAATAATAATAAAAATAAAAATTAAATAAAATAATAATAAAAAAAATAATAATAATATCATTATTAATAATAAAAATTTTAAATATAAAATAAAAATAAAATAATAAAAAAAAATAATAATAAAAAATAATAATAATAAATTAAAATAATAATAATATAATAAAATAATAAAAATAAAAATAATAAAAAAATAATAATAAAATAAGAAGAAGAAAAGAAGAAGAAGAAGAAGAAGAAGAAAAAGAAGAAGAAAGGAAGAAAAAAGAAAAGAAGAAGAAGAAGAAAAGAAGAGAAGAAAAGAAGAAATTGATGATAAAGAAAAAAAGAAAGAATTTGACATAAAAAAACCCTAAAACAAATATAGGGCCTTTTTTACCATTTAACAAATTATTCTATCTTCAAATTTTTGTTTTTTTCCCTTTAATAAATTTCATCTTATCTCATGGAATTATGGGAAATATTAGTTTGATCTTGAACATGATAGCATCTTTTCTATAAAACTATAATTAAAAAAAATATGTTTAAAACATATTTTATATAAAATTAGCTGTAAATTGAGGCCCCCTTTTTGGTAAATTCTTGTGATAAAAAAATTTTTTGTAAGTATTAATTTTTCATAAATAGGTTTTTTTGGAAATTTTTCAAAAATTTTATAACTAAATTTATAATAAATAGTTCTAATTTAATTATTAAAGGATTACCGTGCAAAAATTAAATAATGTTGCTTTTTAATTAGACCTTGGGATCTGTCTATAGAAACTTTTTTCCCCACCGTGGCTTCCTCATTAATTCAGAGAAGATTTGTGAAAATAAAGGAGGTTCACTGGGGTTTTGTGGAAACAGTGCAGCATATGAGCGGAGAAGGGCTTATTACCCTAGATAGATGAGCGATGCGTCGTAGGCAGAGCCATGGATTGCCAAAAATTTCCAAATAAAATGCCCAATGTTGCTCAAGTTCAATTCATTAAACTGTGGGCTCTGAACCGTTTTCTACATTCCCCGTCAAAACAAGAACACCTTGGGATCTTAAAACAGGGGAAATTTTACACTTGCTTAAAATACAGGCATGACCTACTTCCACCTTGGAGTTGTCCCAAAAGACATGCCTACATTGCTTCGTTTTACCTGTCTACATATTTAAAAACTCCTCCGGCATATGCTCATTTTTTTCAAGAATGATGGAATGATCACACAAGACCACGTTGGGGCGATTACCCACTTCCTTCTGACTTACCATTCTTCTTGTATTGGGGTGAGGAAGCCACCAGGCGACACTTTTCCCTGTACAATACTAAGGTTGTCAAGGTCCCAATTCTCAAAAAAAGTCGGTTTTTTGAAACCGTTATCAAACAAATTTTTTTCTTTACAATGATAAGTTATTTTTTTTATATTGTTTTAAGGAGAAAAACATAATTTTGGGCCCAATTTAAACTTTTTTTTATGCCATTTTCTAACCTAATTAAAATTTTATTACACTAAAAAAATAAAAACAAATTAAAACATTTTAGAGACCAAGAAAAAATTTTGATAAAACAGACAGGTGATTTAATCGCCCCCCTTTCCCAAAAAACTTTTTAACCACGAAACATTAAATTCATAGTCAGTTGTATTGTTTCCCGATATTTTTATCTCTAAAGGAATTTTTTTTAAATTAAATGGGTTTACCTCTGCTTTTTATCATTTGATACCTCCCATTCCAATTGCTAAAGCGTCAGTTTTCCACCTAAATGACACCAAAAGTCAGCCCTTTATCGTTGACTTCTTGCCCCCCACAGTCGGTTTAAAAACAATTAATTCAATGGCCTTTTTAAGGGGGGGACCGCGGGGAAGAGGCCTTGGGCGGAGGGAAATTTGACTTTTGGGCTCCTTCTTAGACAAAAACCCAATTACCCCTAATCCCCCTTCCCTATCCCATCCTCCCCTTTCCCCCCATCTTTTCCCCCCTCTCCCAACCCTCACTTTTTTTCCCATCCTGTTTTTGCCTCTTGGCCTCCCTCTGGGTTACGGTTTCTAGGGATGGGGAAACGTGTCAGGGGTTTATTTCCCGTTCTGTGGGGTTCCTCGGGGGGGGATGATTTTCCCTGGTTCCGATTTCTGGGGCACCTTGCTCCCTTTCCCCGGGTTCCGAAGGTGGGACAAGTGTCCTCAGGTGCAGTTTTATATCCAGAGGGGGCCCGTCGGGCCCGGGGGTGGCAATGAAGGAGGGAGCTTCGTGGGGGTTTCCTTTTGCCCCCTCTTTTGCCCCCGGGGGTGGTTCAGAAATGTGAGATTCTGTCCCAGGGCGCGGTTTATTGCCGGAAGAGTAGGGGTTGGCACGGTCCATGCTGCCCCCTCACTACTAAAGTCCCCGAGGTCCTCTTTGGAGATAGGGGGCTTTCGGCCTTTTCAAAGCCCTTCTTGACTGTTTTCCTTTTACTGTCCCCTTTTTTTTTTCTTCCTTGTTTTTTTTTAAAATATTAATAAGAAAAAAAAGTACCCCTTATGGAGTGTTTGTTCTGTGATAATCCCCCCCTTACAGCCCTTTTTTGTTACCGCACCTGTTACGCCTGGCTTTTTTTTAGACCTTTCTCCAACTTTTCCCCTGCCCCCGTACCTTCTGTGGTGACACTTTATCACCGGGTCCGGTGTTCAGCTCCGCCCCCCTTTCTTGTTGTTCAGCCCCTTGCAAACCCTTTTTCATGCCCAGCTTTTCCCCCAATATGGTGCAAGATTTTTGAATCACCCACCCTCCTCAGGTCGGGCCCCCGCGAACAACGCCTAAATGTTAAAGACAATAGCTGCGAAGTTCTTCGGTGTTGATATTCCACCCCGAACGACCCACATTTTACAAGCAGCTATTTTTTAAAATTTTTGCAGTGGTATGGTGATTTTAAAATTACCCTTGTACATGCGATTTCTGTTTTTTAGTGACAATATTTTGGACAATTAGCCTTTAAGCCTTCCTACTCAAAGTGGATCATTTGTCCCCCCCACTATGGGGGGGTGCTTTCCCCCGTAACTCGCCCACTTAACCTTTTAAATAAAGGACCAAGTGCAACTAATGTGACATTTTTTGGGCAAGTTCGCTCTCCCGGGGCTTATCAAAACCTTCAAAAAAATACATGGGCACAGAGGGTATAAAAGGCTCGAGTGAGGTCAATATAGTGAGGGAACATTTCATGTTCATAGTGGTGGTATAGTAGTTTTTAGTAGTTAAAGTAACAAAAATAATACAAAAAGGAAGACAATTAATCGTACATGATAAAAGGAAAAAAGCATTTTCTTGGGGAAAAAAATAGGGTTTGGGCAAATATAGCTGGAAAAGGCAGTTTTTTCATGTTCACTCTCTGTAATGTCTTTTTTTATATGACAGGAGACTATGGATGGCAGGGTTTACTGTTTTCAGGGGTTCTTGCTAAGACTTCGAGATGGTGAAGCCCGTTGTTTTGTTTTAAATTTTATTTGAAAAAGCGTCATGCTGATTTAAGGCACTTGCGTCTGCGAAATTGTTTCTTTTATCACTAATTGGGGGTCTCTGAATTTCATGAATGATTGGTGAATTTTTTTGGGTGTTTACACAGGGGTTTTTTAAGTTTTTCGTTCCTACATCGTAAAAATTTTATTTAGGCGGGTGTCGAGGGTTTTTTGTGTTCACCTACAATCTTGCACAGCCTCCACGGGGATGGTAAACTCCGCATTGACTGTTCGTGGTGCTTGGGTTTTGTCCTGGGTTTAAACCTTTATTGAAGTGGGAAACATGGCGGGTTTTGGGTTAGCTTTGAAAGTACTTTTAAGACGTTTTCCCCAACTAACACCAATCCCATCGCTTTTAAAACCACTTTTTAATAAAGGATCTAACCAGGGCAAAACCCAAACACCACGAACCAGTCAAAGGGGAGTTTTTCACTTACCCTTGGAGGCTGTGACAAGACTAGTGGTAAACAGCAGAAACCTCGACCCCGCCTCAATGAACACATTTACCATGTAGGAAAGCAACTTTAAAAAACGCCTTGTACAACACCGAAATTCCACCAAACACTCAAAATTCAGGACGCCCAATTAGTGATCAAAGAAATAATTCCGCAGACACAAATGCCCTTTAACACACGATCCTGTTTTGAATACAATTAAAAAAAAAACAATGGCAGCTTCACCCTCTTGATTTTTAGCAAGAAACCCCTGAAAAAAAGAAAACCCCGCCATCACATAGTTCCTTTAACTACACAAAGCACATTCGAGAGTGAACCCTGAAAAAAACCTGCCTTTCCCCTATATTTGTCCAACCTATTTTTATGTTTCCCCAAAAATAGCTTTTATCCTTTTTTTCATTCAATTAATTGCTCTTCCCTTTTTGTTTATTTTGTTTCTACTCTATACTACACTACTACTACCACCACTATGAAAATCGAAAGTTACCTCACTAGATTGCCCTCACTCGGCCTTTTTAACCCTCTTGTCCCTTTGTTTTTAAAGGGTTGATAAAGCCCTGGAGAGCGAAACGTTCCCCAAAAATGTCACATTTGTTCACTTGTGTCCCCTTTTCTTACAATTGTCGGGAATTTACCAACTTTATTTCCTTAACCTTTGACTGCTGTGAAACCCTGTTCTATGCTTTCAACGGACCTTAACCAGGGCCGTAAAGAGTCCCACCCCCAAAAGTGTCAAAATTGCTGGTGCTCGGATACCCCAAAATACGCAGATCGCAGGGGGGGTCCCGGGCTCGAGCCATGGACAGCCCTACATCTTGCAGTTTCCCCCCCTTTTTTTATTTTCAATGAACCTCATCCTTCTTTTTCCCACCAATGGCAGGTCTATCTTAATGAACAAGAAATCAATTGACTTAAGGAAAGCGAAGGCCTTACTTATGCTATGGCTGTCTCTCGGCTCCACCTTCAAGAAAATCTTCCTCGGGTTCCTTACTCTCAAGCAGCTATGAGACTTCCAACCCTGACGGTCCCCCTGCTTACCAGCTCCTCTGGTGCGATGTCTTCTGATGTCACCCCCGTCTCTAATTCTTTTGCAGTTTTATTCTCTGAAACCCCCATGTCCTTGCCTCTTTTTGCCTCTACCTCTTCATCTTTTCGCCTGCTAGTTTCTCAGTCTGCAAGGCCTTGCACACCTGCACTTTCTTCACGCCTATCACCTGCGAAGTTGAAACTGTCTCCTAAGCCCAAATCCCTTTGCATTCGTCCAGCGTTCACCCCCTTTCTAACTCACACGATGGTGGAGGTTCATCCCCTCCTCATGTGGTCCCCTCTTCTCCTGTTTTCCCACAAATTTCTTCCCCGTTTCCTTCTCCAGCCTCCTTCCTCTTCTGTTCCACTGCAAGACTCTTTTGTCCCTGCTGGCACATCTCTCCAGGTTCATACTCCCCTCCTCTCTCAGACCACCTTGGTTCCTTCCATAGTCTCCCCGATCTCTACTTGCTCTACCTTACTTGACTCCGAAGTCGAGGTATCGGCATCTCTCTTGACCGCCGAAACACTTGATGCTATCTCCACCTATATTGCAGAGACAAAACTCTCAAGGAACACCTGTGCTCCTCCTTATGCCTCTTCTTATTTTTCACAACCCTCACAACAATCTTCTCCTTCACAGCATTCTGATTCCCCCATGCTTACATGCTTTCTGTTGCCTCCACACAATGACTTCACAGACCCTACTAGCCCGTGGATTTTATCGCTTCTCATTGTTAGCATACCTGTCTTTGTGAATTATGACTTATTTACAATGGAATATTCGTTGTCTCAGGGGTAATTGGGGAGAGCTTTAGGTATTGCTTTCCCAGTTTTTCCCAATATGTGTCGGGTTACAAAAGCCTAAGGTTCATTCAGCAGTTATCCGTCCCATTATGGGCTATTGCATTCTTCTGATTCCTTTTTGATGAAATTTTTAATGAGAGTGCACTTTTTGTGCACGCTCGTATACCATTTCAACAGGTCTTTGTTCATTCTTAGCAGCATTATACTGCAGCCCATATTTATTTGCACAGGTGGTATACAATTTGCTCTCTAAATCTCTCCCATTCCAGTGCATTCTGTATCTCGGATGTTGCATTCTTGATCTCTTCTCTGCCACTGCCCATCTTGTTGTTAAGTGATTTTAACGCTCATGATCATATTTGGAGAGGGTTCCACTGTGACTCTCGTTGGAGATGTTATCTCGCACTCACTCTCATGCATTGATTTTTCTATCTGTTCCTCGTCAGTTGCCCTTGATTATACTTGATCTGTTCTCTCGGATTTGCACGACAGTGATCATTTTCCTATTATTCTTACTTCTACTACATATTCTCAACTGCCTCGACGCCTCTGTTGGCAATCTGAACAAGCAAATTGGGACTTATACTCTCATCTTACAGCTTTATATGAGAACCTTTCTTTGTCCTCTATTGATGAGCTGGTGCACCATTTTTCGACCTTAGTTTGACTGCAGTCTCCACATTTCATCTCATACCTCAGGCGCAAACTCTAGACATGCTTGCCATGGCGGGCTCCTGCAGGTGCTCGTACAATGCGTTTGAAACATGCTGCATGGCGCCATTATCGATATAACCAGTGTGTAGAATGTCTTTTGGATTTTAAGTGAGCAAGGGCAGTAGCTCGCCGCGTCACGTGTGACACTATGCGCACTTGTTGACAAGATTACGTTTCTTCTGTTACCTCAACTTTCCCTATGTGTGCGGTTTGGAAGAAGATACAGAAGTTGTGAGGCAAGTACACTACTGACCCGGCTCCCAGTTTCATGGATTGCAGGTTTAGGTTGCAAAACTTCTTGAGGTTGCCATGGAAATTGGAAACTATCTTGTCCTTGTTTCCTAGGGGCTTCACCTCTGCCCCTTATTTATTGCTTCCAAGTCTGGCAAGGAAGCAATCACACTTGGATTTCTCTTCCAATGGGATGGAGCCAGATAATGTGCCTTTTACTCTCGTAGAGTTAGGGTCCACGTTTTCCGCTTGCCGGTCATCGGCAGCTGGAGCCGATAATATTCATCTGCGTATGCTTCAGCATCTGCATTCTACAGCCATTGCCACTTGGAGGTATAGCATCTTAGTCCAGGCCCACTCCTTAGGCCCCGGGTAATCTACTGACCTTCCTAGCTGCTTTCTTATCTGAAAGACCTTTTCATGTCCATGTTGGCGCATCGCTTTCCTTAGACTTTTTTCAGGCCGAGGATATACCACAAGGTTGTGTCCTTAGTACTACCCTTATTCTCTTGGCTATAAATGACCTACCTTCCGTCCTTCCATTGCGTGTTTGGTTGTCACTTTATGTGGTTGACTTTGCTATAGCTTATGCAGGTGTTGACTGTTGCCTGGTGGTGGCCTCCTTCCAGGATGCAATTGACCGTGTTTCTCACTGGGCCACTACTCGTGGTATTAAATTTTCTAGTAAGTAAACCTATTTCATTACCTTCACTAGACGCCCTCTTTGCCCAGAATATGATACGTCCCAAGAGTTTCTTGGC
>NC_069438.1:2931514-3015107 GCF_026875155.1 Cherax quadricarinatus | reverse complement strand
GGGTGTTTGGAGCTAAACTTTTGGGTGGAGTGAGAACTGGGGGGGTAGTTTGGAGCTGAAATGTTGTGGGTGTGTGAGAGCGTGGGAGGGTAGTCTGGGAGCATAGAAATTGGTGGTGTGTGTGAGTGAGAGGCGTGGGAGGGTAGTTCTGGGAGCATAGAACTGTGTGGTGTGTGTGAGTGAGAGGTGGGAGGGTAGTTTCTGGGAGCAATGGAACTGGGTGGGGTGTGAGTGAGAGCGTGGGAGGGTAGTTCTGGGAGCATAGAACTGTGTGGTGTTGTGAGTGAGAGCGTGGGAGGGTAGTTCTGGGAGCATAGAACTGTGTGGTGTCTGTGAGTGAGAGCGTGGGGGGGGTAGTTTGGGAGCATAGAACTGTGTGGTGTGTGTGGGTGAGAGCGTGGGAGGGTAGTTTCTGGGGGCATAGAAAATGTTTTGGTGTGCGTGAGTGAGAGCGTGGAGGGTAGTTCTGGGAGCATAGACTATGTGGGGGTGTGTGAGTGAGAGCGTGGGAGGGTAGTTCAGGGAGCAAGAACTGTGTGTTGTGTGGAGTGAGAGCGTGGGAGGTAGTTCTGGGAGCATAGAACTGTGTGGTGGGGTGTGAGTGAGAGCGTGGGGGTAATCTGGGCATAAAACTGTGTTGGTGTGAGTGAGAGCGTGGGAGGGTAGTTCTGGGAGCATAGACTGTGTGGTGTGTGGGGTGAGAGCGTGGGAGGGTAGTTCGGGAGTAAAAGAACTGGGTGGTTGTTGTGAGTGAGGCGTGGAGGGTAGTTCTGGAGCATAGAAATGTGTGGTTGTGTGTGAGAGCGTGGAGGGTAGTTCTGGAGCATAGAAACGTGTGGTGTGTGTGTAGAGCGTGGGAGGGTAGTTCGGGAGCATAGAACGTGTGGTGTTGGAGATGAGAGCGTGGGAGGAAGTTCGGAGCAAAACTGTGTGTGTTAGTGAGAGCGTTTGGGAGGTATTCTGGAAACATAGAACTGTGGGGGTTGTGTGAAGAGCTGGGGGGGTAGTTTTGGGACATAGAACTTGGGGGTGTGTGTGTAGTGAGAGGGGGGTGGAGGGTAGTTCTGGGACATAGAACTGGTGGTGTGTGTGAGAGCGTGGAGGGTTATTCTGGGACATGAACTGGGTGGTGTGGGGAGTAGACGTGGGGGGGTGTTCGGGGGCATAGAACTGTTTGGGTTTGTGAGGAGAGCGTGGGGGGGTAGTTCTGGGGGGCATAGAACTGTGTGGTGTCTGTGGGTTAGAGCGTGGAGGGATTTTGGGGGCATAGAACGTGTGGGGGTGTGTAGTGAAGGGGTGGGAGGGTATTTTTTGGAGCATAGAACTGGTGGTTTGGGGTGAGTGGAGCGTGGAGGGGATTTTGGGACATAGAACTATGGGTGGGTGTGAGTAAGCGTGGGGGGTATTCTGGGGAGCATGAACGTGTGGGTGTTGGGGGATGAGAGCGGGGGGGTATTCTGGGAGATGAATGGGTTTTGTATGAACTGGGGGGTGGGGGGGTTTTCCAGGCAAAAAAGTTGGGGTGTTGGGAACATATCGGACCAAACTTTTGGGGTTTTTTTGATAAGCTGGGGGTGTTTAAAAAAATTAGAACTTTTTGGGTGGTTAGGGGCGGGCAGGGTTCGGGGAAAGAATGGGGGGTTATAACGTGGAAAAAGGGGCGTGGGGTGTTTATGAACCTGGTTAACCTGGGGCATAAAGGGGGTAAAAACAGGTTTAAATTCTCCGCCCTTGCTCAAGGGCCCAAAAGTTTTGCCAGTGTTTCACAAGCCCAGGTAACTCGGGGCCCGAAAAACCCCAAGGGGGGTGGCCCCCCTTTGGGAGGTGGACCCTTGTTTTTCTGAAACAAAAACTGAAAGGGGTAGGGTTTTTGGGCCTTTTTATTTTTAAATTTTTAAAGTGGGGAAATTTAAAGTTTTTCTCCACTCACGGGGCCCTGAACGAGCCAACCCCGTAACTTTTTGGAAATTTTTGGGCCCAAGGGGAAAGGGCCCCCATTGAAATGAAAAGTTTTGCTTACCGTAAAAACCTGGGGAAGGTTTTGTGGCATGGAAAACTTTTATTGGTTTGTCAAATTTTTAAAAAGTTTCCCCCCAACCACTCCCCCCAAGGTAAAAAATTTGTGGGGGGCTCAAATTTAAACAGTAAAAGCCTTTAAGGATGGTTTGGCAATTGGGATGGGGTACGCCTTTTTCGGCCTGTCCACCCCTTTTCAGTACTAAAGCCCGGTTGCTATTTGGGGGGCCCCTTTTCCTTCCCGGGTTTTGAAAATAAAAATTTTAAATTGAATTAGGGGGTCCCCTTTCCCCCTTTGTATTTTTGGGAGTTTTAAAGCATCTTTCTTGGTTTATTTTTCCTTCACCGGAATATACAAATTTGGAAATTTTTCTGTTTAAAAATTTGGGTATGTCAAAACTTTTTCTGCTGTGTTTAATTGGGTAAACCCCCCGGAAAAAAGGCCTTTGTTGGTTTGTAAATTCCCCCCCCCTGCCCCAGGTTTTAGGGGATAAAATTGGTTGGTAAAACCCGGAAAACAGTGCAGCTTGTTCGGTTTGTTTTCGTTTTCGTTAAATTTTTAAAAAACCCTTTATTTTTTTTTTTTTTTTTTTTTAGGCAATTTTCTAGAACAGTGAAAGGTTGGTTTGCTTTAAAAATTTTGGTGTCAGTTGTTCTACCCTTTTCGGTGTGGAAAAATTTGCAGTCCCCTTTTGTTTGTAGGGCGTATTCTGCAATCGTACTGGCTAGCTAAGCGTGTTCGCAAATTAACGTGTTCTTTGGGGGGTTTTCTGCAATCTTACTGTGCATAGCGAAAAAACTTAGCCCCTAGACGATCAGACGTCTGGTGTCGGATATACTTGAAAACCTACCTAAAGTCCCTTCAGCGTTTTTGGGCAAATTGCTTGTTCCTTTTGGGCTTTGCATACAAACCACTCTCACAGCTGCGCCCGCGTTCCTGATGCTGACAAACTTATAAAAAGAGAGGCACATCAGACTCCTCCCCAAAGGGGAGCGGGCAAAAACCCATGTTCCGCGGGAAAAGTGAAACACCTAGGGAGCAAAATGGTCAGTAAGGCAGCTGGGTTGCTCAGGGGGGAATCAGCGTCGTTGGAAATTGATGGCAAAAATCAATCTTGAGCAACTGGGGAACGAGAGATTCAAAAGGGGAAAAATATAGGAAAGAGAAAGGGGGAAAGTTTTCGATTCTGTAATAATTTTGTTTAAAAGCATCAGTTTTTTCCCCCGTTTCAATGGGCCGAGCCCGACAATTTTTCAAAAGCTTCGAAAACGGGCCGAGCCTTAAGGGGGCCCGGGAACGCATTGGGAATCGTTGGTTCTACAGCTTTTTTGGGGTAAGGCCGGGAATTTACGTCAGTATTAAATGACGCTAAATTTTTCTGATTATAAAGTAGTAAGACCACAGTGGGGGGCATATCATGTACCCCACCCAAAATACAAAAAAAATTTTAATTTTTGGGCAGAAGACAGTTTGGGTCAACCCCAGTGGATTTTTGTGAGCAGCAAACCAAAAAGTTTTTACCAGCTGGTATAAAGAAGTGCACTTTATTCTATTGAAAACCCTGCGGGAGTTGTGGACCAAGGTTCGAGTTTTTCGCAGGATGGTTTTTCCATCAGGAGGCAGCCAGGGGGCTGATACCTTCAAACAAACCGCCCCTTTGTCCGACGGCCGTCCTTTTTAAAAACACCTGGCATGACAAGATCGTAAACCCCTTGCAGAATGAAGTCCCAGCGGAGGGGAACGCTACGTCAGCAACTAAGTCACCTGGTGAGCCACCTTCTCAACAATGGTCCACCTGCGGAGGGGCAATCTCATGGTACATCTCGACAACATATCCAGAGGACCCAGCAAGAACGACCCATTTGCAACGTCAACAGGGTAAAGGGAAAGCCTGTCGTCGTTCGGGGTGAAAATAAAGATCACTCAGCCCAAACTCCCCCCAAAACCCCCAACCCATTGGAAAACCCCTTAATATCCCTATAACTGCCCCCTAAGAAGTAAAAAAAAGGGGTATGGCCCCTTATTATTGAAAATTTTATTTCCCCTCAGGAAAACTCAGAAACAATTAAAGAAAAACCTTTAGAGATACTGGAGCAAATTGCCATTGTAAAAAGGGAATTTACCACTTTCAGAAATACTTCTTTGAATTTCTCTTTTTTTTGGGGGAAGCATTTGGGGAGCTATTTTTCTTTTCCCCTTTGCATAAAATTTATGTCATGCAAAAATTACAGGGGTATTGACGTAGGTTCTCAAAAGGTTCCCCATGAAAGATCCATGTTATTACTGGTAATAACATTACTACTGTTATTCGTGTCCTGAACCTATAAGTTTAATTCGCCCGGTGTTGGCCAAACCCGGGGAAACATCCAAGGGTGTCTGAGAAAGTTGCCCTACCCTTGGACGACTCCAAATTGGGAATAGCCACGTTTTTTTATGAGGCACACCGGCCGACCTCAAAATCAAGAAAAAGGGCCCCCCTAAAGCTTTCGTTTTCCCAGGTTGCAGGATTGCCAGATTCTTTTTTCCCAGCCCAGGGACTGCCCTTCCCGGGAGGAACAACGAAAGGCCCCTTCTTTAAAATTCGTTTTTTGGGGCAGCCATGGTAAATCCTTTTTGGGTCACCGGTCGGGTATGAAGTTAAAAACAAATTTTTTGATCTGCACTGAACTGGAAAGGAGATAGAGGGCCGGGGCAATTGTTTAACAGGTAGGGGTTTCCACCAAAGTATAACCTCAATATTAAATATACTCAAAACTCAAAAGGATCATTGGGAAATTTAAAAAAACCCTTTGTATAACTCACAAAAGAATTTTATTGGCCAAAATTAAAGAAAGATGTGAAAAAAACAATTGGTTTTTGCCGAGATGTCGCAATTTGGGGAAACCCTGGACTTTCCCCATAAACCTCCACCTCTCCAACCTTCCTGTGTGGAGAACCTTTTGAGTTTTAAATTATGATGTGTAGGTCCACTACCTAGAAAAGTCGGGAAATCATTTTTATTTACGATTATGGATAAAAAAACCAGATACCCTGAAGCAATTCCCTCTCGTATTAATAAAAAGCATCTCAAAGTTTTAAAACCAAATTCTTTTCTTTTTTTGGCATTCCTAAAACTATTAAAGTGATCAAGGTACAACTTTACTGCCAAAGCATTTGGGGAATATTAACTGGGGTTGGGGAAATTCACAACTTACCCCACTGCCATCATCCTCATCCCAAGGCCCCTTTGGGGAAAGATTCCATCAGACATTAAAAAAAATGATAGAAGTTTTTGCGCATTTTTCCTACAACGGGATGAATCACTACCTTTTTTGGTTCTCAGTACGAAGACGGCAAGAGTCTCAGGGAAGTCCGTTTGAGTGTTTTTGGGCAAAAAGTACGAGGTCCTCTTCGGGTCTCAAAGAAGGGGGGATGGGAAAAACGTTAGCTCAACCCTACAACCCGTTTTAAAGGGTTGCGGGTGGCAGCAGTTACCCAAAGGCAAACCCTAAAGACAGTAAAAGTAAATGAAACAAGTATGACAGAAGTGCCAATTCCGCTCCTTCCCTCCGGAGACAAGGGTTGGGGCAAGAACTATACCTGGCCACCCTTAAAGCTAATTTAAGGGACCTTGCAGTTGTAAGTAGATTATCTGATTAAATTATGTGGAGCTCCCCTTGAAAAGACCCAAAAACTAAAACTTTCCACATTTAAACAATTAAAATACTTCCCTACACCAATAAAGTCCCCCGTAATGACTCTGCCTCTACCTCTGGACGACTCTGACTCTTTGCACTCTTTTTGAAATTAATATTAAAAATTCAAAATTTTGTCCCCTCAAGACCTAGCCCTTTAAAGGAGGATTATCTGAAAAGCAAGCAACAAATTTTAAATAGCTTCTACAGTCAATCCTAATATTTTTCGAATGTGCCCCAAAAAATGTACGTTAGGGTTTTCATGATGAGAGTGGGAAACTCAAACCAATTAAACTCTCCCCCCACAAGGGGAATCCGAAAAAAAAAGACTACTTAGCAGGAAGTAGAATTTTTTTAAAAATGGTTTTGTAAGGAGCCTAGTCCATGGGTTCACCCTGCATCCTTTTGAAGAAGGGGTGGAGGGTTTCGTATGTGTACAGACTACCGTAATGAACGAGGTCCCCATTACAGATGCTTACCCCCCTTCCCTCTGGATGACGTAATTGACTTTGTGGGGAAGTCTTTTTTTGGGCCAAATTAATTCCTTAAAGGGACTACAGGTACCCTTTGACGATAAGGCGAAGGGGGAACTCTTTCCCTTTGTAAATTCCAGGAGGTAATTACAATTCACTTACCCCTTCGGAATGAAAAAATTCCCCCCTCTTTATTCCAGAAACTTATCCCTCGGGTATTAAAGACTTAAGGCACGGCAAACGTACCTAGATGTATTTTTGTGGTGTCGATACTTTGGGTCAACACCTAATTGACTTGAAGCTTTTTTTGAGACCTTTAGAGTTCCCCTTTTAAAAGTTTTTTTATCTAAATCTTCCTTTGGCCGCCACTGTCATTTTCCCAGGCAAAGTAGGTATGGTAAAATTGCACCAAACTTTCTAAAGTTCTTTCTATTAAAGTTATCCAGTTCCTCATGATAGGAAAACCTTCAACGTTTCCCAGGCAGATGGGTTTTACAGAAGGTTCGTAAAATTTTCAGATATTGTAGCCCCTCTTACCCCTCTTACCATCATAAAGTTCCCTTTAATTTTGGACGTCAAATGTAACCCTGCTTTTAATAAAACAAAAGATTATTTTGTACTGCAACCCCTTCTTTGTCTCCAGATTCTCCAAACCTTTTTTCATTACAGGTTGATGCTTTGAGTCTTGGGGTTTGGGGATACTATTTTCAAATCGGGAACGGAGTTGTGATACTTTTTCAGCCCAAATTCCGCCACATCAGAGGGTTATTCTACCATTGAAAAAGAAGCCTCGGCTGGGACGGCCTTGGGCTTTTAGTTTATGTGGCCAGACATCGCAGGTGGCACAATCACATGATCCAAACCCCCTATATACTCCAAGCCCTGAAAACCAAACACAAAAGGGTTACCTGGACCAAAGGCTGCAGCCAATAAAATTTTAATTAATATATTGCCGGCAAAGAAAAAATTTGGGAGACTCTTTTTCTAGAGTATAATATTTTTGGTTAGGTTTTTATTTGGGTAACCCCTTTTCAAGCCTTTTTTAACCCCCGGGTGGGGGTTTTTTTTTTTGTGAGGGGGCGGGTACTTCCCCTTATCTTGGACCTTTGCAGCCTGTCTGACTGCTGCTCACTCTAAGTTTAGGGTTTGGTTTTGATCACGAGAAAAAACTGAGCTCATCTAAAAAGTTGGATGGGGGGAGGAAAGCGGTCCCATTATTTTGTGCCATGGCGGCACGGTTACCACTGGGAGGTGGCACCAAAACTGAGCCTTCTCGGGTGGGATGTTTGGCACAAAGGTACGTAACCTTTATTTTTCATTCGCGCTTACACACCCCATTTTTCAGGCTGTCTCCCCAACCCCGAAACCCGGTTTCTAAGGTTGTGATGGGCCCCCCTCGTTCAACTAGGGCCAGGGTTCTCCATAAGAGAGGGTTTTGGCAATCGCAAGGTTTTGGGGTACCGCCCCGTCGCTCTTTCTTCCCCTTCAGAGCTGGGGAAGCACGGCTGCTATCTTGGCTTCTATTTCTGCCCGCTTTCCCTGGAGGCACTATACTTACCTGTCATATGTACATTTGCTGTTTAAATTTGGGGAAGGATAAAATAAGTAAATTTTTGCTGTGTTTATTTTTTCTCCCTTAACCCGGAAAACAGGCCATTTGGAACCTGGTGTAATTCAAGTCCTAAAATTTTACGGGGTTTGGGGGTTTTTCTGCAAGAAGACCAGTCACTTCTTTTCAGCAAAAAATGAAAAAACGCGCACACTAGCACCATAGAAAAAGGGGCTCTTGCTCATTTTTGGCAGGAACATTTGAGATGTTTTTACATCATCATTCATCTTAAGAGTAAAGTGACCATAATCCTTTTCGTTTCCTTTATTTTAAAGGGCACCACAATCAGATTCTTACGAGGTGGGCCTTTTTTCTCCAACCTTTAATTTGTGATTTTTATGTGAAAGGAGGGGGGGAATGTGGTTGTATGCTTGTCTCATGTTTAAAATGCACGATGTACTGATAATCACTTTTTAAAACTTACTTTGCAGTGATTTGCGGTAGACGATAGATGGAACCCCTGGGCCATCCAAAGGAAGGGCGGGTTTAGCTGGGGGAGGTATCAGGGTTCCTTTGTGTGGTTGTGTTTTGGGGGGGGTCCACGTGCATACCAAAGGTAGAAAATTTTTTTTTTGGTTGGTGGGGTGCCCCCCCTCTGTTTTTTTGTTGGTAAGGGACTGTTGGAAATAACGTTTCAGGGAATGGGGCTGGCGGGATGCCCCCCACTTTTGGGCATGTCTCTTTATCCCAAAGGTTTTTTGCTTTCCAGGGTCTTTTTAATTTTTTCCCTTTTTGGATCACCGTGGGGTGATCCCGGGGCCCCTTGGGGAAAAACTGTAGTGTCGGCCTGGGATGTCTACCTTTCGGGTCTTTAGTGAGACCCAGGGGTTTTTCGGCCCCAGTCGCACCAACACAAATTTTCGTGACTACCCCGTTGTTGTTTTTGGGGGCCCGATATTTTTTCCCCTTCCTGTGCTCTCCTATTCTCGAGAGGTTGTCATGGGGAACCAGTTTTGCTTTCTAAATATTGCTGTGGATGGGGGATAAAGGTTTTTGCTTTCTAAGCAAATTTTTCATGTAAAATCTGTTTTTTTTTCTTTGAACTCCTCCTGGAAAATTACTGCTTAATTTTTTTTTTTTTTTGGGCACATATAGTTTGGTCTGTCTTTCAAAATAAGAGCTTTGGTGTTACTTCTAAAAAGGCACTTCTCAGGGATTTATTTACAAAGTTAACCTAGTTTTTAAAGTTGCTTGATGTAATTTAGGTAAAAAGCATCAAAGGCAAAGCCCCGGCCAGCGCTGTCATTGATGGGGCCCTTTTTCCCAACAAACGTCTGAAAGCTGGCTGTGGGCCGTTTTTTCATGGAACTTGATCCCTTTTGTTCGCAATCTCACATGTCCGCGTCTATACCTAAAATTTTTTAAAAAGCATATTTGTATACCAAAAAACTGGATTGTTAGTGGTCATTCCACAGTTATCATTTGTCCATTGCCTCAGACTTAATGTGGGATTTATTTTTTTCCTTTTTTTTTTGCCCAGCAGTGTCCACGGGATTCCACAGCAGAGTGAGACCTATGTCTGGGGGGGGGGGTTTTATGCAGGGTTTTTGCTGAATTGTAAGTAAATACAGTAAGAAGGGTACCAAATATATGAATGTTATAATTGTAAACATAATTTTAAAAATTATAATGTGATTTGGGGGGTACTGTAAAGACCCTAATGAAATTATAAAGAAATCCGCCCGGGGTTTATTTTTTCCCAAATGTGTTTTGGGGGGGGGGTGGATAACCGGGGGAAAATTCGCGATGTTCGCTGGGAGGAGTCGGCTTGAGAGCCCTTATTTAACTAATTTTGTAGGTGTACTCCTTTTTTTTACTAAACCCGCCAAGGCTCTTTTATGGGTTACCCTTTTCCACTAGGCTCTGACGGTCATTTCTGTGGGATGGGGGAGGGAAAAAGAAATGGGGTTGGATTGGAGAGTGAAGGGCCCGGCACTGCTAAACCCAAATTTAGGTTGGGGACCGCCCCGCCGCTTTTGTCCATTTTTGGCGTTTAGGTGGAATACAAAGGTGTTTTTTAGAGTGGGGATATATGTAGTTTTTTTTCCTAATAGGGTTTTTGCCCGCCCTCGGTTAAGCAACCCACTGAAGTAAAAAATTTCTGGTTGAGGCTTTCTGTTTTGACTGTGATAGCCCTGGGTGGCCAATTTATGCCTTAGTGGTGTGTAACTTTTACCTTTGCCCTTAGACAAGGCTCTAGCCCCCAGGTATCCCACTTTTCTGCATAAGAGAAGGGTAAATTATTTTAATGTCCGGTGTAATGGGGAACCCATTACTTCAGTTTCCTCAGTAAAATATCTGGGAACCCCCTTTGACCCATGCATGTCAGGAGAATTAGTAGGGAACAGCATAGTAGAGAGCGAATGCCAGACTGAAGTTCCTCTACAGACAAGCACTGTGTCTCCTTTGAGGCTTGCAGGACCTATGCCTAGCCCTTATACAGTGTCATAGGGGACTAGACTTGCTCTTCATGGTGCTCTGCCTTTATGGTATAATAATAAGGTATTAAAAGGACCCCAAAGGAAAAAAGTCATTTTGACTTTTCAGGGTTATCCTAGGTCTTACACATATCCAGCTGTGTATGATAATCGATGTATCGTATTTGGGGTATACATGCATAAAATACTTATTCACTATGGCATCCCCTTTCACCATACACTGCGCGGTCGCTACACACTCCCCTTTTCATACTAAGTTTCTCGGAATGGTCAGATCAGCATCACATTTTAATTCACAATTATTATATAATTCATACATACACATACTAAAATTTATGAAAATTACATTAAAGAAAATTCCACAGGAGTAACCCTGGGGATCATTGATCCCCTCTGGAACAGTATTGTGGTGATGGACATATTTATTATGTGTGCAATGGAAATTGGCAATTTAGAGGGACCATCTTTTAATTAAGAACTTAGCTGGGATGTTAAATGGACCAAGTCACTATTTGGGTAACAGTGACCTCGCGTTGACATTGAATAAAGTGAAAATATAGGATTTTATGAATGTTCTATGAAGATTTATTGAATTTGATCAAATGAAATGAAATATGTTATGAGCCATGTGTAGTATGGTATTTGATGGGATATGAGTGGTTTCCCCTCGATTGAGGAGTTGAAGTTAGCTGGTGTTGTGTTAGTAGAAGGAGGTTTTAGGGTTCTTGATTCGATGAGTAGGAGTTCGGTTGTCATGTGGTTATGTAGCAGTGATAGTGTGAGGGATAGGAAAGGGATTTTGTGTTTTGAGGTGTTTGAGATAGATAAAGAACTTTGGGAGTGGTCTTATACGTCTTAGGAACTAGTTCATATGATTCAACGTGATGAATCAGGGTTAGGCTGTGAGGGATGGAGATGATGGGTTTGTGGTCTTAGGTCCTAAGGGGTTGGATCTTGTTTTCCAGGTGTGTAAGTGTTTATGAATGTGAATGTATATAAGTATTGGGAGTGTATATGAGTGTATATAAGTGTGTAAAAATTAATGTATGTAAGTGAGATAAATGAGTATATATGGGTGTGTGTGATGGGTAGTGTGTGTGGTCTTGGGTGGTAGTGATATGTACTGAGAGTTAAGTATAAAACAGTTCAGTGTCTCTAAATATCTATACACATAACCAGGAGAGTGATCTTGTACGTCATATGCACAAATTACCTTGAAAATAGTAAGTCACTTTCGTGGTTACCCTCTAAATATCCGTATGAATAAATGAAATAAGTATGATAATTGTTTGATTCATCCCTATTATCACTCCACCAAGTGAGGAGGAACTTACTGCAGGTGGAATGTAAAATTTAGTATATTTTAAAGTAAATAGAAGAGTTTTTAAGGAATGAATAGAAGAAATTTTACTTTAAAAGTTATGAAATTATAGACTGGAGTGATAATATGAAAAAAAGAAGTGTAAGTGAACAGGAAAAGGAGAGAAAGGAGAGAAATAATAATAATGATGACGATGACGATGATGACGATGACAACGATGACAACAGCAACAGTAATAATAATAATAATAATAATAATAATAATAATATTAATAATAATAATAATAATAATAGTAAAAAAATTTAGTAATAATAACCTGAATTTCTACAAGTACATGCACAACGTATACAGACTTAGCTGACATCAATGACCAACAACTATATAGAAAGCCCTTTGTTATGCAAAGCTTCTCCGGCAAATTAGGTCAATTTTGTCCCCAGGATGTCACCCACACCAGTCAGCTAACAATCAGGTACCTATTTTACTGATAGGTGAACAGCGACAGCACGTGTCTTAGGGAAATAAATCTTTATATTTCCACCTGTACCGGAGATCGAACCAAGGACCTCTGTGTGTGAGCTGAACTGAGCTTCGGGGGGGAGGGGGTAAATGGAGTACAACAACACCTGGGGCATGCAGGTGAGCCCCGGCTTGTTTGTGCATGATGATATTATGTGACTGAATGAGTTACAGGTAAGTCAGACATCAGAGGGAGGAGAGGGAGGGTAGGGGAGACTGGTTGGAGGTATTAATGTGAGAGGGTTGATGTGAGAGAGGAGATGATGAGATAGAGAAGGTAAGGGAGACTGAGTAGGTGAGTGAGGGAGGCTTGTGCTGGTATTGTTGGTAATAAAGTCACACTCTCAATAAGAGAGAGAATGGAAGTTAGTTGGTTCAGGATATGAAGGTTGGTGACGGAGTGAAGTTGACAAAGTTCTTGATCCCAACAATGCAGGATGGGGGGGTTAGGTTGGAAGAAAAGATAGATGCTTTATTTAGTAAATTTATGGAGAAAAATAACAGAATTAATAGAATAAAAGGAAGATAAATGGAATAAATAAAAGTTAAAATTGTAAGTCTTATAAAATGTTGAAGAGTAAAAGTTGTATAACATTGTTTACCAGTCATGAATACAAGAAATATATTTCTCATGTTAGAAATGTTTACTATGTGATGTATAATTAAATGTATAAATTTAAGCTGTATACCTAAAAGTTTTTACCTTGTATATACGTTGGTATGAAAATAAAATTGTATGTTTTATGTATTTCGAAATGTTACTAACTTTAACTGGAAGACCTTTTGATGATGATAAAAGTAGCATAACATTCTCAGAGTGGTATTTTGATTATTAGTAGTTGTGTATTTATGACTAAGAAACTGTATTAATTGTAGTAATTTTATATTAAAAAATGAAGAGAATTAGCTATGTGGAATAAACAGAAGATTTTAAATAAGCATTAGATGTGGAACTTTAAGAAGATATATCGGATTCATTCAGAAAGTTATGGGTAAAAGAGAAGGATGTTGTAGACTTTATTAGAAATATTTTACTGGTATTCTTGAAGAATTTATGATTTTACAATGTAATGTCTACTAAAGTTGTATTTCTTATTAAATATATTCAAGAAAATGTTTTACTATTTCTAGGGATGATAATATATCTTGAGATACTTTTATAGAACTTGTGTAGTCATGAGTAAGAAAAATATATTTATTTTAGTTATTTACTAGAAAACTGAATATAGGAGAGTTTGTGTTAGTGAGAGTGTGAGATGGTAGTTCTGGGAGCTTAGAGCAGTGGTGGTAAAAATCACAGGTAATGCATCACATATTACAACATTACTTGTGATGAGGAGAGAGGGAGGAAATAAGTGAATACACTTTATAACAAAATGTAATGGTGGAGGAAGTGTGTGGTAGGGGTTGTGAGTTAGTGGAGAGGGGATAGAGAGAGGTGAGGTGAGGGGGTGATGGTAGGGGTGAGGCTTGGTCTTATGTGGAATCTTGATCCGAGGATCAAGATTCCACCCAGATGTAGGATGAGGGAGAGGTAACGGGGAAATTGGGTATGGGAGGAAGATGAGGGGATATGAGAGGGACATTGAAATGAGAGTGTAGGGGAGATGAAGGTTGAACGGGACGTGAGGGGAAGACATGGTAAGGCAAATGGAACAATATTAGTCATGGTCCGGGATTTTGAGCCCCAAAAATCACACCTTACTGTGACCCCCAAAATGCCCTCAGGCAAAATACACTCATACTGAAGAATACCACATTACTTATTACTGCTAATCATTTAATATCCCCTAAATTGTTCTGTGGTTAATAGATATTATGTGAAGCTGAGTTACTTTCTCAAGGAATTTTACATTAAGTGTTCGAGCACAAGACACAATGAAATGTGAAATAATCTTCCAAGAGCATTGCAGACTTATAGAAGGTTAGTTAAATGTTGTAAAGGACGTTGTTCAAGTTGTTTAGGATGAGGATGGCAGGAAAGAAGAGAAACATATTGAATTTAATGAATGAAAAGTAGTTTCCCAAAGTTAGAGGATGAATTTGAAGAAGGTTGAACCAAGGTTAGAGAAAAAAGTGTGTAGTTTCAGATAAGAAGACAGGCATGACAAACGCCTCAGCAGGTACGAAAAAAGTGACATTCTTGGTGATGGCGATTCTCAGATTTGGTATACGCACCGAGCCTTCTGTAATAATAATGATAAGAAGGCGAGACAGAATGTGTTTAACTGTGGGTGACGAAGTGAACAGGTTATATAAATACATCATCTTCTCAGTGCAGGAGGTAATGGTGGGAAATGCAAATATGAAGATTTGCTGGCTAATTACATTGATCTAATTATGTCAAAGGAAAGGATCCTGTTCGTATGCAGCGCTTTCCCAAAAGGGAAAGTGTGCAGTGAATACATGTCTAAGACAATTGGGGATAAATATCTCAGACACATCTTGAAAACATTCAGTTTCCACCATACTTCATCTCAGAGTGGCAAACCTGCCCTCCACTTTATCAGACAGCAAAAACATACGTAAGAGAACTTGCACCTTGTGCATAATCTTTCCTGTCAGTAATGTGGTCAGCAAAATTTCTCCAACACTCATTATCACCAATATTAGACTAACATTTATTTCCGAAGGTACCTTTAAATACCTGGCCAGACTAAAACCAGTCAGCTCCTTAGAAATCAATGTTGGTTAGTTCAGAATCCCTTGTTAGGGATGCGTTGAGATGGAATGCAGAAACAAGCAAGAATTTAGACCAACCTGTTAAGGAACACAGAAACACCTGTAACCTTCAATTGTAAGATAGAAAGAAGCAGATGTATTGAGGAAAAAATGATGTTTTATAATTCCTATATCTATAGGTTCAAAATGCATACTTTTCCCATAAAAATACATTACTCAAGCTGTATTAGACCGTAAGAACATAAGAAAGAAGGAATACTGCAGCAGGCCTACTGGCCGATGCGAGGCAGGTCCATGTCACCCCCAGCTTAGACCAATGATCCATCCAGTCAGGTCACATCCACTTAAGAAAGGAGCACGGCATCAGACCCAGTAGCACAAGCTAGTCAGGTCCAATGCACACACACCCAAACCAGTCATGTATTTGTCTAACCTATTTTTAAAGCTACACAACGTTTTAGCTTATATGATGGTACTCGGGAGTTTGTTCAACTCATCCACAACTCTATTACCAAACCAGTGCTTTTCTACATCCTACCTGAATCTGAATTTTTCAAACTTGAATCCAGTGATGCTACCCATGTCTTGGCTAGATATTTTCAGCATGCTATTTACATCCATTTTATTTAATCTTGGTTTCTGTTTATACACTTCAATAATATCCCTCCAATTTCTACGCCTTTCTAGAGAGTGCAAATTTAGGGCCCACAGTCAATTCTAATAGGGAAGATTTCTGATACATGGAATAAAAATTGTCATCCTCCTCTGTACGTTTTCCAGAGCATTTATACAAATTCAGTAATACGGTGACCAGAACTGTGCAGCATAATCTAAATAAGCCCTAACCAAGGATATACAGAGTTGAAGTACAACCTGAGGACTTCTCTCTTCTTGATATGAAGCCAAGGTTTATTGAGAACACTTGTGCACTGTTGTCTTGGTTTCAGAGTACTGCTAACCAGAACTCTTAAATCCTTTTTTGCAGTCAGTAATATTATGATCTATATTATTTAGTATACATATGGCATAGTTATTTTCCTGTCCAACATTTAGAACTTTGCATTTGTCTATATTAAACTGTATCTGCCACTTCTCCAACCACTATATCAGTCTATTCAAATTAAACTGGAGTGCTCTAATGTCACTATTAGAATGAATTGGATGGCCTATTTTGGTGTCATCAGCAAATTTGCTTATGTCGCTATTTATTCCATCATCTATGTCGTTTTTGTAAATTGTGAACAACAAGGGGCCGAAGACTGATCCACTGTGGAACACCACTTGTGACGTGCCCCCACTGTGATTTCTCCCAATTTATGCAAACTCTCTGCTGCCTATTTGTCAACCATGCCTCTACCCAGGAAAAAATTTTTCTTCCTACTCCGTGTATCTTACGGTTCCTCAATAGCCTCTGATGTGGAACTCTATCGAAAGTCATACTGAAATCCATATACACAGTATCATATTCATTACCATGATCTATCTCCTCAAATACCTTAGTGAAAGAAGTCAGTAAATTCGTAAGACAGGAACTCTTCTTTGTAAACCGTGTTGTATTCTTTAATAGTTTTGCCTTTGGATGGCTACGAATTGCCTCGGAAATTTATTGATTCCAAAAATTGCCCCTCTTGGTTATTTTTTCGAAGCTTGGACCTGTCCCCTCCCTTTTAAATAGTATTACATTTGCCATTTTCCACTTATCTGGCCTATACTAGTTTAGTGGTATTTTGAAAAGTTGGGGCCAAATGTTTGCTAAGTTCTTTTACTTTTTTTAAAACCCTTGCGAATTCATCAACCCGGGGATTTTTTTGTTTCATTTTCTCTTTTTTCTGAAGACCTGTTATAGTTCCTAAATAACATAATTTATTATTTTTCCTGTTCACATAATTATTATTTCTGAAATTTTTAGTATCTACCTGAGAAAAAAAGCTGAGGGGAAAGTATTTTTGAAAAGTTCACACATTTCCTTATCACTTTCAGTGATCAGACCTGGTTATTTTGACTGGGCCTATTTTGTCCCAAATCTTACTTCTGATACCAAAAAAGAACCCGTTGGGTTAGTCTTCGCCCCTTGTTTTTTTAACCTCATAATCCTTTTTCGTTTTTTTTTTTCTTTTCCTATTTTTTTTTTTCTGTTTTTTATTGAATGAATTTGTTTCCCTTAACTGCCCCCCCTTTTTTGATAACTTAATATGCATCTCTTTTGACCAAAAAGATGTTATTTTTCTTCTTTATCCATTTGGAAAAAATTTTTTTTAATTTTTTTCCCCCTTTTTCGGAAAAAAATTGTCTGCTCTGAAAAAAACGATGTATTGGAACCCAACACCATTACCTGCCCCATATCAGGTCACCAATTTACCCCACTCACAAATTTTCTAGCCCCATGAAATCGGCCAAGCAAATTGGGGATAGGGGACTTGTTCATTTATTGGTAATTCCATGTACTTTAAAAACTAAGTGATTAGTGATTTTTTTCCCCTAACCTTCATTAACCTCAAGTTTATTAAAAATGTTTCTTTTTTGGGCAAAAAAACCCAAACTCAAAGTTGTTTCCCTAGTTTAAACCCTTTATACACTTTAGCAACGGCTTTTTGTACAGAGGTGGGTAAGATATTTTTCCCCCAGGCTACTTGTCATTTATGCTATTAAAGGGGGCCAGTGGTCATCAACCTACTTTTTTATCCAGTCAAAATTTACTGCAAATGCTCTAACATCCTTGCTTTTTCAGTTCCTCTCTTAAAAATTTCAATTTTTTTAATCTTCCTTCCTAATTAATGTCGCCATTCCTTCCCTGCTTCTAGGTTTTATTCATTGCCTCCCATCTTTTTTACCTCCAGCATTGGGTAGTATTGGGTTTATCCTTTACGTTATGTTTTGTCGAGTAGACTAACGTATATCCACCCCAGTTCAAAAAAAATTAACCTTCTGCCCCCCTCTTCAAAAATTTACTACTGAAACCTCTTCCAAATTTATTCTCGGAATTTTCACCCAAGTCATATTTTTCCTTTCAAAGATGGACGTTGTCGCGGGCTGATCCACATTCAAAAGGCAAACAAGGCCCCGGATTGGCAGTCCCCTCTGCATTTTCGATAAAAAAAGTCCGCCTTTAAATTTTTAAGTCATTTGCGGCAGATTCCTCAAAATGCGACTAATAAAGTCTTTGTATCTTTGATGAATATTTTTCGCTAAGATGATGTTTCTCTTTCTAATTCCTTCATTTCCCCCTTTCTGAAGGTAAATTGCCAAAAGTGAAAGAAACCCCTTCCAAAATCCTCAAAACTCACACTTTCATGGGTTATATTAAAAATCAAAAAAATAAAGCGCAAAACCCGGGAAGGGTCATGCAGCATGTAGGGCAGAAAATAGTGCCAGGGTATAAGGGTGGGTGGAGGGGGGAAAAGGGAAAGGGTAAAAAGGGGGCAGAAAGGGACGCTAGGGCCCATGCATCAAAGTTTTTTATAGTAAAATAGTTGCTGACAAAATTAAAAAGTGATGAAATCAAAGGCAAGCCGTCTGCAAGAAAGGACGATAAAGGGAAAAGAGGGAGGGCAGTGGCGGGGGGGGGTAAAACTGCAAGCTTGTGGTAACCAGACAATCCCCAAAAAAAAGGAAAGAACCCAAATAGCAACCCCACAAACCCCGGAGAGGCAAAAGGGAGTTTTTTCATGAGATCCCATGGGGGAAAGGGGAGTTGGCCGATGCGGGACGGGGGCGTGCAGTCTCCTGGGAACGGCAATGGGGGTAAGATGGGCCCCAAACCTATAAGCGTTTAACTTGTGCAGTTTTGTTATGGTGTATGTCCGACTACTGTTGTTGTCAACAGTTGCAAAGACGGGCAAAAATGACTGTAAAATAAACCCTGAATGGAATACCTCTTTAGGAAACTCTATAGGAAAGCAGAAAGTCATCCACTGCTGACCGTGCAACAGCAACCTCCTGTTCATTGCCCTGCACATCAACATGTCTAGGGACCCAACAGAAAACTACATCTTTGTTTTTTGCTAGCCACACGGCACAACCAAAGTTGAATACAAAGGGCCAATGGATGAGGGGAATCAAATTATTTAATTGGCTCTAAAGCACTGAGAGAATCTGAAATGATCACAAACGCCGAAGGAGATATATGTAAAATGGAAAAGGCTGTGAGGCTGGGATAAAACCGGCAGTAAAAAAAACTAGCTGGTTAACAAAAGACCTCGTAACAATCGAGAAACCATGCGAAACCAACACGCAGAAAATTTAAACTTTCGTATAAAAACGATAAATTCACATGCATCCGGAAGTGACAAAGGGAAAGAGAACGATAAGACCGTAGGTAGGGAAACTTTGGCGCATGGTAGTAGGAGAGAACAGACATGAACCATCGGAACCACCCACGGGGTAAGGGAAAAGGCAGACGTTATAGTAACATACAAGGGAGGCAACTGGAGAGAAGACCAGAGTGAGTGAAGAAAAAGAGAAAATGATCGGAGTAAGCGGGTGCCACAAATAAAAAGGCTTTACAAATGTCGAGACAACCTAACATAGAAGGAAAACCCAAGGCCATGAGAGGGCAAAGTAACGAAGGCAATGAGCATCAAACGATCAGCTAAGGAAAGAACATTCGCCTATAGCAGGGCTTTCAAAAAGGGAAGAACGAAAGGCACCAACGTATAAACGTAGACCCTGATAATGGAGGAGAGTCTGGCAATCTGCTCCCCATGAACGATGAATAGGAATATTAAGGAGATTCAGCCGATCATGGCAAGCTGATTTAAAAGAAGAAAAAGTGAGGTTTTTTATGTCAACCGGCCCTCAAATAGAAGGCCAAGAAACTTTAGATATTTCTGGGAAAGAGGGCGTCTAGTGAAGGTAATGAAATAGGTTTACTTACTAGAAAATTTAATACCACGAGTAGTGGCCCAGTGAGAAACACGGTCAATTGCATCCTGGGAAAGGGGGCCACCCCAGGCACAGTCAAACCTGGATAAGTATAGCAAAATCGACCAATAAAGTGACAACCCAAAAACGCAATGGAAGGACGGAAGGTGGCATTTTTAGCCCAAAAGAAAAAAGGGTAGTGCTAAGGACTCAAACCTTTTTGGGAATTTTTCGGCCCGAAAAAAATTAAGGAAAACGATGCGCCATGGACTTTAAAAGGTCTTTCAGATAAAAAGAGCTAGGAAGGGCATAGATTACCCCGGAGGCCTAAGGGGAGGGGACAAAATGTATACCTCCAAGTGGCAATGGGTGTAGAATGAATGCTGAAGATCGCAGATGAAAAGTAAAAGGTACATTTATCTGGCTCCATCCCACTGGAAGAGAAATCCAAGTGCGATTGCTTCCTGGCAGACTTGGAAGCAAGAAATAAGGGACAGAGGTGAAGCCCCTAGGAAACAAGGAGCAAGATAGTTTCCAATTTCCATGGCAGCCTCCAAGAATTTTGCAACCTACCACCCAGCAACCATGAAAATGGGAGCCGGGTCAGTAGTGTACTTGCCACACAACTTCTGTATCTTCTTCCAAACCGCACACATAGGGAAAGTTGAGGTAACTGAAGAAACGTAATCTTGTCAACAAATGCGCATAGCGTCACACGTGACGCGGCGAGCTATGCCTTGTCACTTAAAATCCCAAAAAAAGTTTACACACTGATTATTCGATAAAAGCGCCCGCCTGTTTCAAACGTACTGACAGCACCTGAGGGGACCCCATGGGAAGCAGTCTGGAAAGCGCAGTCAAAAATAAGGTCGAAAACTGATGCACCGTCATCAATAGAGGACAAAAGAAAGGGTTTTCATTAAAGTGTAAGATGAGAGTATAAGTCCCAATTTTTTCTTGTTCAAATTGCCAACAGAGGCTTGGGAGGCAGTTGGGAATATGTGCAGAATAAGAAAATGGGAAAATGATCACTGTCGTGAAAATTTCCGAGAAACAGATAAGCGAAAACCCAAGGGAAAACTGAGAGGAACAGATAGAAAAATCAATCCCATGAGAGGGGTGCGAGAAACATCCCACGAGGCCCACAGGGGAAACCATCCCCAAATATGATTTGAGCTTTAAAAAATCACTTAACAACAAGATGGGAAATTTGGCAGGAAAAATTTTCAAGAATGCAACTTCCGAGATCCCGGAATTTGAAACTGGAATGGGAGAGATTTAGAAAGGGGCAAATTGTATACCCCCCTGTGCAAATAAATATGGGTGCAGTAAAAATGTGCTAAAAATTTAAAAAAGGGCCCCTTTTGAAATGGTAACCAGCGAGCCCAAAAAATGCCTCCCCATTAAAATTTCATAAAAAGGAATCAAATTCAATACAGCCCATAATGGGAAAGGATAACCCGCTGAATGAACCTTAGGCCCTTTTTTTTAAACCCACGCAATTTGGGAAAAACTGGTAGAGCAATACCTCAAACTTTTCCCGAGACAACGATTTTTCCTTGTAAATTAGTCAAAAATTTACAAAAAACAGGGGTTTCTAACAAAGAAACGATAAAATCCACGGGTTGTAGGGTCTGTGAAGGGCATTTGTGGGGGCAACAAAAAAGCATGTTAAGGGATGGGGAAACAAAAGGGTGTGAAGGAAAAAATTGTTGTGAGGGTTGTGAAAAAAAAGTAAAAAGGATAAAGGAGGGGCAAAGGTGTTCCCTTAGAATTTTTTTTTCCTTTTGCAATTAGGTGGAGAAAAGCAAACAAGTGTTTCGGGGGTCAAGAGGGGATGCCCCATACCACGACTTCGGAGTCAAAATAAGGTAGAGCAATTAAAAGATGGGGGACTAAGGAAAAACCAAAATGGTTAGAGAAAAAGGGGAGTATGAACCTGGGGAAAAATGTTTCCCGCAGGGACAAAAGAGTCCTTTCAATGGAACCAAAAAGGAAAGGGGGCTGGAGAAGGAAACGGGGAAGAAATTTGGGGGGGAAAAAAAGGGAGAAAAGGGGGCCCCACGAGAAGGGGGTGGGGAAACCCCCCCATCGTGTGAGTTAAAAAGGGGGGTGAACGCGGACGAATGAAAAAGGGGCTTTGGGGTTAGGGGAAAAGTCGGGTTGGAATTTTCCAAACTGTTCGAGAGTAAAGGGAACCCAAAGGGAAAATTCTCTTTTAAGGTGGGAAACCCGGAAAACACCAAAAGCAATAAGGGCCTTCGGAGTTACCCGGAGAGATTCCGGGGGTCAACGCCCCCGCGGGGCCCCGGTTTTGTGACCAAAGGGCCCCCGGGGGGATCAGACCTATCAACCCGGGTGTTGCTGCTGGGGTGCACGCAAAACCCAAAGTACGAGCCACAGCCCGGCTATCCGGAAATGCTTTAGGTGCTTTCCCCCTGCCCGCTTAAACTGCCCGGGGGCTGTTGGTAAACCCCCTTATTGTGCCCGGGGGCAGTTGAAAAGTTCGGGCCCCCTGACACTTTTTTGTATGGTCTCTTTAAAGTGCAAATGAAAACCCCCCGCTTTTCCCCTTGGGGGGGGTGGTGCCAAAACCCCTTTTGCCAAGTCTTTTTTCTTTCGTTGTGAGTGATTTTTGTGTGCAAGTTCGGGACTAGTCCCTCTAGGGGTTTTCCCGGTGAAAATTTAAAATGTATTTTCTCCCTCCCCGTTTTTTCCCGGGAATACAGGTTTAGGAAAACCTTTAAACGCTCCCAGAATTGAGGGGGTTTTAAACTCCGTTATGCCCGCCGTGAAAGTTCTCTGTTACATTTTTTAAAGGGCGGCAATTCACCTCCTTGAAAGGTGGTTTTTAGTGTGCAGCAATATTCCCGCCTAGATAGAACAAGTGACCTGAAGAGTGTCATCATGGGCTTGGCCTCCCTAGTTTTGAAGGTTCTCATTATCCATCCTGTCATTTTTCTAGCAGATGCGATTGATACAATGTTATGGTCCTTGAAGGTGAGATCCTCCGACATGATCACTCCCAGGTCTTTGACGTTGGTGTTTCGCTCTATTTTGTGGCCAGAATTTGTTTTGTACTCTGATGAAGATTTAATTTCCTCATGTTTACCATATCAGGATAACATCGGATAGGCTTGTGTTAATCAAATTTTGTGGCTCTCTCATAAAAAATTCATTTTGATCTTCGACTCTCAGTCTGGTTAGCGGCTTGCTAAAAACTGAGTCATATTGGGACTTGAGTAGCTCACTCATTTCCTTGCTGTCATCTGTGTAGGACCCATCTTGTTTAAGTAGGGGCCCAATACTGGACGTTGTTCTCGATTTTGATTTGGCATAGGAGAAGAAATACTTTGGGTTTCTTTCGATTTCATTTATGGCTTTTAGTTCTTCCCGCGATTCCTGACTCCTAAAGGATTCTTTTAGCTTAAGTTCGATGCTTGCTATTTCTCTGACCAGTGTCTCCCTACGCATTTCAGATATATTGACCTCTTTTAGCCGCTCTGTTATTCTTTTCCGTCGCCTGTAAAGGGAGCGCCTGTCTCTTTCTGTTTTACATCTACTCCTCCTTTTTCTTAGAGGAATAAGCCTTGTGCATACATCGAGTGCCACCGAGTTAATCTGTTCTAGGCATAAGTTGGGGTCTGTGTTCCTTAGTATATCTTCCCAGGTTCCCTGTGAGGCCTCGGATATTCTACTGCAAATAAGCCATGATTTGCGAAGAGAAAGATACAAGAAATCTGTAGGAAGAGGTACCGATGGACTAGAAGGGTTTAAAAAGTCCGCATGTGGAGGTAGCCGAAAAGTTTAAGCAGCAAAGGACTGGGATACTACGAAGAAAGGAGTTGTGCAGATGGGGAAGAGTGAAGAGGAGGAACAGGAGGTGGATCGGTGTCCATCAATGGTCTAGTCTTCTCAATATATTCTGAGATAGCTTCAAGTGTTTCAGAGAACAAGGATGTTGTATGTGGTACAGTATTGGAGATGGAAGGAGGAGGTGAGTAAAGATCGGGGTGACAATAGACTGTACCAAAGCAGGGAGGAGGAAAGAGTAGAAGGAACTGAAGAAGCTTGGGAGGGGACAGGAGAGAAGGCGACCTGGGAGGGGGCAGAAGAGGATGAAGTTTGGGAGAGGACTGGGGAAGAAGGTACTGTAGGAGGAAGAGGATGAATCTCCACCAAAGGTGGAGCCAGAGCCAGTTAGAGGTGAAGAACCGAGTACAGAGACTGGAATGGAAAAAAGCACAGGTTGCAAAAGGGAAGGAGGTGTTAAAGGAGATTTTAACAATTGGGACTTTTGGGCTTCGGAGAAGGAGAGGGGCGATGAGGAGGTGTTTTACGATGTCTTGTAGACACAGAAACTTGTGAGTGAGAAAAGGAAGAGGTAAGAACAAAATGAGACGTCGTGGTAGGGACCTCTGACTCCAGGACAGAGAAAGGATTAGAGACAGGAATGACTGTGGAAGGGGTGACCACAGAGGAGGCTGCAGAAGTTGAGACCCCATAGGTGGGTGGACGTTTAATAACTCGAGTATAAGAAATACGGGGAAGTCTCTCTTGGAGGCGTAGATAAGAGACTGCCATATCATATGGAAACCAATGGCATATGGGAAGCAACTGCGTGAGTAAGTTGAGTGAGCCTTATGACTATTAAGGAAAGTGGGAGGTAGACCACAAGATGTATTTGTATGGTCGTTGGCACCATAGACTGGGAATTCGACCATGGACCTGCAGTATTTTGCTGGATGACCAAAACCCCAGCAATTTCTGCACTGTTGCGGTGTAGGGCTCACCTATCGAACCTGTAAACAGTGTCCCGCAATATAAACAGAGGACGGAAGCTCACGAAAGTCTTCAGTTAAGTGAACTACATTGCAAGGGTGTCATCTCCACCTGTGGGCAGGGAGGACATAAGTGTCTACTTTGAGGATTGGGAGGTCTTGGAGCTCAAGCTGTTCCAGATTGTTATCACCACATGTCTGGAAATTCTGTTGGACAATGTTATGGGACAATATGACTACCACTACAAGAATTGAGGGAATGATGTTTTTCAGCAGTTGCAGGAATGGAAATAAATTGTATAAAATACCGACACAATGGAAATATAAGCACATAAGCAGTATAATGTGAACCTTTAATGACAATGTTTGGCCCACACTGTGGTCTTTATCAAGTCATAGACATATCTACCTTGGTGAAAGGTACGTGAGTATTAATAGGATGGAGCATTCTCCACCTGACTCCATCCTATAAATATTCACATACCTTTCACCCAGGAAGATCTGTTTGTGACTTGATAAAGCCCACTGTGTGGGCGAAACGTTGTCAATAAAGAGTCACATTATATTTATTATCTGTTTATATTTCCAGTTACAGGAATAGCATCGATGGTTGTAAGGAGAGAAAAATAATGAGCTTTGCTAGCGTTCTGGACACTGAAGATGAGTGCACCGCTCTTGAGAGCATAAAAGGATATATCTTTACCATCATGGCATAAGAAAGCCTTGCCAATACTATGGTCGAAAAGATATGCAGTAGAGGAAGTCGGCCGTAGAGTAAAAAACTTAGTCGATTGTGTATTTTGAAACATGGCATGTAAGGGCAGTGAGTGATGTGCTGGTCTTATCTGAAGAGAATGAGAAGAAAATGAAGAAGTATTATCAGGTAAAGGTCTTGGGCGTTTAGGTGCGGGACCAGAGTTGGTCCGACGTGGGACGGGCCGGCAATCCGAGAATTGTTGCACTGTAGAGGGAGAAGCCGGAAGCAAGTTCAAAGAAGTGTGTAAGTCAGACGTATCAGAGGAGTCAGCCAGAACCCCGGTACCTGGAGCTGTTGATGAAATGGCACCAACAAAAGGTACAGCAGCATTAGAAATGTCCAAAGAGTGGTCAAATAACGAGGCAGGGTCGGAACAGGTGGGTTATCAAAATGAGGCCTGGGGGGAGCAGGTTCATGGATTTGGGACATCATGGTTATGTCACTTCTTTCTTTTTGTTTTTAAGAAAAAAAAGAAGAAAACAGAAAAGAAAAAAATATAAAATGGGGGAAAGTGGAAGAATAGCTCCTAGGAGGAAAGAAATGGCAGTAAATCCCCCTCCGTGCCCAAGAGGACCCCAGCACCGCAAGTAATGCAGATACAGCATGGAACCAGTGCTATACCCTATCATCATGCAGGTAAACCAGCAATTTGGGACAGCAACCTCACATCCGCCGAGCCACCTCGGTGCACAAATGAGAAGGTGGCCAGACACCCTCCACAAAGCATATCTCCTTCGGCCACCACCCCCCAGAATCCAACAGGCAGCCTCCAGAGATACACTCGTCATCCAAAAGACACCCAAAGCCACCCCCTGGGAGACCGGAGAGGGACTGGGACATCCAGATTCCACGGCAAACTTCACCACCGCCAAAGACCTCAACAGAATGGGATGGACCCTGGTACCCATCCCCCTACCTAGGAACTAGAGTGTCTGTGGGAACAATCCCAAAGGCTGAAAATGGTGGAGGGATAGAGAGGAGGAAAGGGAAAAAGGGGGGATGGGGACGACGGGGTAGGGAAGGAGGAATTGGGAGGTAATTAGGATCGGTCTGAGGAAGGAGACCAAACGGTCTAATTCCTCAGACCAAAGGCCTATTCACCGCTCCTTGGAGCCCCCCTTGAAGAGGTATAAAATAACTTTATCATAAAGCAAACATGAGCTTCTTCTAAGTCTTTGAACTCTGAATTACCAGTCAGAGATTTTACACTCATGATTTCTATAATAAAATCACCTTGAATTACTGTGGAATCATGTTCTGAAGCCTTAACTATCCCAATTATTCCTTGGTGCTTCCCAAGTTCGAGATTTAGTATATCAAACCTAAAATTAAGTTTTAAAACTTCTCCCCTTACAGATTCTGTTTATACTATCACATTGGAACATATTAAACACCTGAATGTTGCATGTCCTGCTTGAAGTTAACCTACATCTCAGTTAAAGCGTTAACATCTATGTTACCTACATTTTTTTTTTATTAACACACTGGCCGATTCCCACCAAGGCAGGGTGGCCCGAAAAAGAAAAACTTTCACCATCATTCACTCCATCACTGTCTTGCCAGAAGGGTGCTTTACATTCCAGTTTTTAAACTGCAACATTAACACCCCTCCTTCAGAGTGCAGGCACTGTACTTCCCATCTCCAGGTCTCAAGTCCGGCCTGCCAGTTTCCGTGAATCCCTTCATAAATGTAACTTTGCTCACACTCCAACAGCACGCCAAGTATTAAAAACCATTTGTCTCCATTCACTCCTATCAAACACGCTCACTCATGCCTGCTGGAAGTCCAAGCCCCTCGCATACAAAACCTCCTTTGCCCCCTCCCTCCAACCTTTCCTAGGCCGACCCCTACCCCGCCTTCCTTCCGCTACAGACTGATACACTCTTGAAGTCATTCTGTTTCGCTCCATTCTCTCTACATGTCCGAACCACCTCAGCAACCCTTCCTCAGCTCTTTGGACAACAGTTTTGGTAATCCCGCACCTCCTCCTAACTTCCAAACTTCGAATTCTCTGAATTATATTCACACCACACATTGCCCTCAGACATGACATCTCCACTGCCTCCAGCCTTCTCCTCGCTGCAACATTCATCACCCATGCTTCACACCAATATAAGAGCGTTGGTAAAACTATACTCTCATACATTCCCCTCTTTGTCTCCAAGGACAAAGTTCTTTGTCTCCACAGACTCCTAAGTGCACCACTCACCCTTTTCCCCTCATCAATTCTATGATTCACCTCATCTTTCATAGATCCATCCGCTGACACGTCCACTCCCAAATATCTGAATACATTTACCTACATATGCTAACATTTTCAAATTGCTTATTTTCTGTAATAAATATATAATAACAGCTAAAAATATTTTCCTTTGTAACCTCTTCCTGTTCATATTTTCTATTTAACTTTCTGTTTTTTTATAACTGTACGTAACAAAAATAATTTTAATTCCTAAATCTATAGATTCAAAATACACACCTTTCCCATACAAATACTTCTTCGTGATTCACTGGTACTCTCCCGGCCTGGGTCTTTTCCAGATGGTGACCCAGCCTTGGCTCCCTGTCTAGGGAGTGTCTGAGAGACCGACTTCTGCCATGGGAAGGGGTACAAGTACCACCTCATCTTCTGGGATCAACTCTCTCCAGGCCTAGCGTTATTCCCCGATCTCACAGAACTCGTAGGGAGAAGTTAGCCTATTGTCTGCCATCTTCCCCACCCCAAGGGGGCTCGTGGGAATGGCAGTCTTATGAACTGCAGGTGGTAGCAAGCTCTGGCCATTCCTCATAAAAATACTTTACTCATACTATTCATAGTTTAAAGCCTGATGCATCGCAGCAACAGCCTAGGTAAGACTACTGCCCGTGTCTAAGATAGATGCATTCCTTCCAAGGCATACCTGTCATTTATGTTATTGCAGTGGTTCCGATTTTTGTCCAGTCAGAAATTTATCGCGAATGCTCTAGACATCCATGCATTTTCAATTCGTCTGCTCAGCAAAATGTCACATATTACGTAATCTCTCCTTCCTAATATTTTCTTAGGTACCCAATTTATTGTTTACCAACATGTTTCCCTCCAGAACTGAGGTATATAATAGGATTGATCTTATTACTTTATGATTTTGTCAAGTCGGCTGACACTGTATTCCATCCCTGCTCCAGGAAAATCAGCCTTCTGCCTCCTCATCCTATCAATAATTGAGATTAATTAATTCTTATGTATTTTCCTGTCCTGAATCCAAATATCACCTCGAAAAATGCTTATTGGCTATAGGTTTAAAGATACGAGATATGTAATATTTGATTATTTTATTCAACGTACAGTATGTGTCAGTATGTTTTAAACTCTAAGCCTTACCTACTCTCTGCATTTTTTGCTTGACGCTTATATTGGGCTGAAGAATCATCTTTTGCCAATGTCCAACAATAGTCTGCAAGCATTCTTGTGCCCCATTTGCCGTGGTATCATTTTCAATGGTTGAAATATCTTGGTGAAACCTTTCACCATGTTCGTCACTAACTGCCCCACAGTTCGCTGAGAAAAGTCTAAATGTGAGTCCAAAAAGTGGATTTTTAAGTGGCATGTTATCCCTGATGAGGTTTTCCATCATTTCCTTCGACACTAACTTGAATGCTTCCCAAGCAGCTTTCTTCTCCCCACGAAAGTCAGATTCAGTGTCACTATCTTGAAGAAGCTCTTGAATCTGATAAGCATTGAGTACTCCCTCTCTTAGCGTCCCTCAATTAGGGGAATTTTGAAGTTAAATACTTGAATCCCTGACCGAATTTGTTCATAGCTTTCACAACGTTTTTTCATGAGCCCCAGTTTTGTGTAGTGGTGGAAGCAAAATTTTGTTTGGTACAATGAGAGGTGAATGTTGAACATTTTTCATCCCAGGTTTCAATGACTGACGAGGTGGCCAGTCCGTCCTGATGTAGTGAGAACTTCTTGCACGACTGTCCCATTCACATAGAAAGCAGCAGTACTGTTTTAAAAAATTAAAAAAAGAATCTTTTTCTTCATGTCAGTATTATTGTTATTATTATTATTATTATTATTATTATTATTATTATTATTATTATTATTATTATTATTATTATTATTATTATTATTATTATTATTATCATTATTATTATTATTATTATTATTATTGTTATTATTATTATTATTATTATTATTATTATTTATTTTTTTTATTTTTTTATTACTATTATTCTTTTTCCTCTTACTCTTCTTCTTCTTCTTCTTCTTCTTCTTCTATTATTATTATTATTATTATTATTATTATTATTATTATTATTATTATTATTATTATTACCATTTTTTTAACAAGTCGGCCATCCCCCACCGAGGCAGGGTGACCCAAAAAGAAAATACTTTCATCATCATTCAACAATTTCACCTCACTCATACATAATCACTGTTTTTGCAGAGGAGCTCAGAATACAGCAGCAGTTTAGAAGCATATACGTATAAAGATACACAACATATCCCTCCAAACTGTAAATATCTAAAACCCACCTTTAAAGTCCAGGCATTGTACTTCCCATTTCCAGTACTCAAGTCCAGCTATATAAATATAACCAGTTTCCGTGAATCCCTTCACTAATATTACCCTGCTCACACTCCAACAGCTCGTCAGGTCCCAAATACCATTCGACTCCATTCACTCGTATCTGACATGCTCACACACGCTTGCTGGAAGTCCAAGCCCCTGGCCCACAAAACCTCCTTTACCCCCTCTTTCCAACCTTTTCGAGGACGACCTCTACCCCGTCTTCCTTCCCCTACAGATTTATACGCTCTCCATGTCATTCTACTTTGATCCATTCTCTCTAAATGACCAAACCACCTCAACAACCCCTCTTCAGCCCTCTGACTAATACTTTTATTAACTCCACACCTTCTCTTAATTTCCACACTCCGAATTTTCTGCATAATATTTACACCACACATTGCCCTTAGGACATCTCCACTGCCTCCAACCGCCTCCTCGCTGCAGCATTTATATCCCAAGCTTCACACCCATATAAGAGTGTTAGTACTACTATACTTTCATACATCCCCTTCTTTGCCATAAATAACATTTTTTTTGTCTCCACATATACCTCAACGCACCATTCACCTTTTTTCCTTCATCAATTCTTTGAATAACCTCATCCTTCATAAATCCATCAGCTGACACGTCAACTCCCAAATATCTGAAAAAATAAATTTCTTCCATACTCTTCCTCTTCAATTTGATATCCAATTTTCCTTTATCTAAATCATTTGATACCCTCATCACCTTACTCTTTTCTATGTTCACTTTCAACTTTCTACCTTTACACACTCTCCCAAACTCGTCCACTAACCTTTGTAATTTTTCTTTAGAATATCCCATAAGCACAGTATCATCAGCAAAAAGTAACTGTGTCAATTCCCATTTTGAATTTGATTCTCCATAATTTAATGCCACCCCTCTTTCGAACACCCTAGCTCTTACTTCTTTTACAATCCCATCTATAAATATATTAAACAACCATGGTGACATTACACATCCTTGTCTAAGACCTACTTTTACAGGGAAGTAGTCTCCCTCTCTTCTACACACACTAACCTGAGCTTCACTATCCTCATAAAAACTCTTTACAGCATTTAGTGATTTACTACCTATTCCATACACTTGCAGCATTTGCCACATTGCTCCCCTATCCACTCTATCATATGCCTTTTCTAAATCCATAAATGCAATGAAAACTTTACTACCTTTATCTAAATACTGTTCATATATATGCTTCAATGTAAACCCTTGATCTACACATCCCCTACCTACTCTAAAACCTCCTTGCTCATCCGCAATCCTACATTCTGTCTTACCTCCAAATGTTTCAGTAATAACTCTTCCATACACTTTTTTCCTGGTATACTCAGTAAACTAATACCTCAATAATTTTTACAGTCTCTTTTGTCTCCCTTCCCTTTACATAAAGGAACTATACATGCTCTCTGCCAATCCCTAGGTACCTTACCCTCTTTCACACATTTATTAAATAAAAATACCAACCACTCCAACACTATATCCCTCCCCTGCTTTTAACATTTCTGTCATGATCCCGTCATGATCCACGCATTCACTCAACATTTCCCAAAATCTCTCTCTCTCCTCCACACTTCTCTTTTCTCCAGGTGCATATATGCTTACTATAAATCACTTTTCACATCCAATCCGTATTTTACTCCACATAATCCTTGAATCAATGCATTTATACTTCCTCTTTTTCTGCCATAGCTTATCCTTCAACATTATTGTTACTCCTTCTTTAGCTCTAACTCTATTTGAAACCCCTGACCTAATCCCATTTATTTTTCTCCAATGAAACTCGCCCACCCCCTTCAGCTTTGTTTCACTTAAAGCAGGACATCCAGCTTCTTCTCATTCATAACATCCACAATCATCTCTTTCTTATCATTCGCACAACATCCATTGGGTTACTAGCCCATTGTTCACAGCATTTTAGCTGACTTTTACAACACGCATGGCTTACGGAGGATTCTTATTCCACTTCCCCATGGATATAAAAGGAAAAGTAATAAGATAAAATCGAAGAAAACTCGGATGAGTGTGTATAAATAAATGTGTATATGTATGTGTAGTGTGACCTAAGTGTAAGTAGAAGTAGCAAGACATACCTGTAATCTTACATATTTATGAGATAGACAAACGACACCAGCAATCCTACCATCATCGAAAACAATTAAAGGCAGGACGGTAGTACCTCCCTGGGTGGTTGCTGTCTACAAACCTACTACCTATGATTATTATTATTATTATTATTATTATTATTATTATTATTATTATTATTATTATTATTATTATTATTATTATTATTATTATTATTATCATTACACATGTAAGCACTAAACCCATGGAGGTAACAATAACTGCGGAATGGGATGCACCTCGTAGTGTGGCTGGCGTTGAACACACAGAACTTGGGGTACATTGTTCCGTGCTTGAAGCATTACATACGGTATGTGGTGTGCACATAAAGTGCCTGGAAAGCCGCTTGAAGCACCTGGTACAATACCAGCATAACCCCCCTAAGATGCCTGGTGCATTACGTACGGTGCTTGGTACACCATGTGCATGGCCTGGTGAACAAAACAATGCCTGTGTCACAACGTACAGTGCACTGAGAAACCATACATAGCGCCTGGGGCACGCACCACATACCCTGTACATTACAGCAAATACAGTGACTCGGGTACCATATACAGTGTCTGTGGGACCAAGTATAGTGCTTGGTGCACCAAGTGCAGTGTCTCGATCACCACTTCCAGTGACCTGGGGAACAACATATACTGCCTAGAGCACTACATGCAGCTTCATGCGCATCACCTACAGAATCTGCATACATATACAGTGGTATAAACCTTGGTAATAAATATCGACAAGTTGATTTAGAAAGACACGTGAGCAAACATTATGACATATTTATTAGAAAGCGTTTCGGTCCTGGGACTTTGATCTCTTCTAACATACAGAGGTAGAAAGACATTATATATAGGCGGAGAGTGAGATGTGAGTGACACATGGTGACCTGAAGAATGCCATGTTGGGATGAGGACGGGTAGACGATGAGATCATGTGACTCCTGTGTTGTTGGGTTGGTGTTGCTTAAGTATCATGTATGCTAATGTTTTTGAGATTTTGTGGTTTCCAGTGTTACGTTCTATTGTGTCGGTGACAGAGATTAGTGAGGCTTCTAGGAACCGTCGGCGTCTGAGGTCTGGTCCGGTGAGAACGAGTTGTGCCTCATTCCAGTTCATCAAATGCCCCTTGGAGTCTCTGTGGAGGACACAGGCGCACTTCGATGTTCGTGCGTTTCGTAGTGAGGTCTTTGATAGAATATGTGTTTATGGTGGAAACGTTGATGTTACTCGTAGCAAGTGCCCGGCGAGTATTCATGGCAACAACACCACATGGGTGTTGCTGCTGCCACGAATATATATATATGTCGTGCCGAATAGGCAGAATTTGCGATCTTGGCTTAAATAGCAACGCTCATCTTGCCATATAGGACAAGTGAAAATTTGTGTATGCAATAATTTCGCCAAAATCATTCTGAACCTAACGAAAAAAATATATTTCACTGTGTTTGCTTAGTATTAAATTATTGTAAACGTATCTAAAATATATTTAGTTGGGTTAGGCTAAAATAAATTGTTCTTGTTATAATAAGGTTAGGTAAGTTTTCTAAGATTCTTTTGGTGCAAAATTATAATTTTTTACATTAACATTAATGAAAAAAAATATATCTTTAAACTTATAAGAGAAAATTTTAGAAAGGCCTTAATTTTAAATGAGTTCTTGCTAATTGACCAGTTTTACATATTCGGCACGACATATATATATATATATATATATATATATATATATAATATATATATATATATATATATATATATATAATAACACTGATCTCTGGCTGAAGGAGACTCGAACCTACGAACCTTGGAACAAGATACGTAATGCTTTACCAATCTACCCACACTAGACAAATACCTTGGAGTCCAGCTTGCGCTAGACTTTGATCCAAGGCAGCCAGCTTTCAGGGAGAAGGCTTACAGCTTTTCATCTCATCCCCTGCATGCATCAGCATTACTAGAGATATTAACAATGCAAGGAATTCGCAGGAGCAGGTGAAATATACACAAACACATATCTCTGGCTGGAGGAGACTCGAACCTACGAACCTTGGAACAAGGTACGCAGTGCTTTACCAATCTACCTACACTGGACAAATTCCTTGGAGTCCAGCTTGCGCTAGACTTTGATCCAAGGCAGCCAGCTTTCAGGGAGAAGGCTTCTCCCATTGTCATAATGATCCTTTATATGGGTCTCTGTGAATGCTGCAAATATTGCATTTGACTCCGTGAGCAGTCCATTGATGGAAGGAATTTTGTAGTTTTTTGACGTCTTTAGACCCTGTATGTTTGCAAAGACAAATGTCGTATTGGTGGAATTTATTATCTGTTGTTCTGGGGTAGAGGCCAATGCTCGTGTCTCTGCTCCAGAAGTGTTTTCAGGTGGTGTAGGATTATTATCATTCCTTGACAGTCTTTTTTCCCTTCCTGGTCCTCAAAAACCTCTGTCCCTGGAGAGGGTATGGCTCCTCTCATTTGTTTCCCATAGTCTGGCTGGTCTGTGTCTTCTAGTCCCCTTTAGATGATGTGCTTGGCAGTATGCATTGTAGCATTTTTTTTAGGGATTGATGAGTGACACATTTCTGGGTGAAAAAATTGCAAAAAGGGAAAGTTGTGCTCTCCTTGTATGGGGGTGCGGCATTTTTTGGGTTGGGCAAATCTGCATTTTCCCCCTGTTTTACCCGATATATCGTGCCAGCAAATACCCCGGTTAGTAGCCAAAAAAGTTTTTTAGTCTGACTTTATTACAGATAATAATTTTTTTTAAATTTTCATATATTTTTAAAGAAGAGTTAAGACGGCAGGAAAATGATATACCCAGGTTTTAACATGGGAAAAAATATTTTTAGTTATGATTTAAAAAACCTAACTTGTAATAATAACAATTTCTTAAGTTAACCATTTATTAATATAAACTTGGGGAAACCCCCCTTTTTTCAAAAATTTCAAAAAGATAACACAAAAATGCTAAAATTCTTCAGTTTAAAAAGCTTAAATTATCAAAAAGTGACAATAAAAATAATAAATACAAAAAAATTCAAAATGAAGCAGTAAAGGTCAAAATAATTTACTTAAAATTTATAAACATTTAAGTAAAAGATATATTAAAATATAAGAAAATAATGCAATTTGTTGGAACTTTTGATGCAAGTGATCACTGTTATTAAAAACGAGAAATTAAGCAAATCAGCAGTTGATAAGCCATAATACTGAACAGTGTAAATAAAGAACACGACTAAACCATAGAATAACCCACATAAAAAAAATACTGTCTTACACTTTCCCAAACAGTTCGTACAAATAAACATATCTCTTGTTGTTTTAAGTTACTTTATCACTATATTCTCACTTTCATATTTCAAAATAACCCATAAAAAATTAAAAATCAATTTTAATTTAAAATCAAAAAAAATAAATCATAACAAAAAGATTAAAAATTTTTGAGAAAAAAAATGTTTGTTGACAGCTTGATAATAACATTGTGTTATAATTTAATTTATTCTTTTTTATGCAAAAATGCAAAAAATTATTCAAAAATTCTTTCATAAAAAACTTAAAAGACAAAAGAACTTTCTGTGTTTTACTAGGGAGTAAGACGAAAAATACGGATCCTTTCATTAATTAAATTTTAAACATAAACTTTGACAAAAACATATTCCATAATGTGTAATTTTGACAACTACTGTCAAAAATTTAAAACCATTTTTTTTTTTCATTAAAAAATCATGAATCAAAAAATACATTTAACAAACAAATTAAAATAAGACTTAAGAAATTTAATCCATTGAAAATTTTAAAAAAACAAATCCGAAAAATATTTTAATCTCATTTTTCCCTTCACTAACACCCATATTATTTTTTACTGTATTAAAATGACTACATATGCCCATTTTCTTTTAAAAATGAAACATTGAAAGATGAAAAAGCACTGGTGTGGAACCAAAACCCTTAAAAATTTTCATGAAAAAATGTCAAGGGGTGAGAACAACCTTTCCCTTACAGAACAATGCATGGGAGTGAAACAAAATTACCCTTTTCATGAAAATGCCGGTGTGGAACAACCTTACCATTACAAAAAATGTTACTGGTAGTGAGAACAACCTTACCCTTATCAAGAAAATGTCCCTGGGAGTGAAACAACCTTCCCCCTTTTTTTTGGGCAAAGGGCACTAGTAGTAAACAACCTTCCATTATCAACCAAAGTCACTGGTAGTGAGAACAAACCCTTTCCCTACAAGAACAAATTTACTGGTAGTGAGAACAACCTCACCAATCATGAAAAAATGTCCCCTGGTAGTGGAACCCCTCAAAACCTTATCATGAACAAAGTACTGGTAGTGAGAAAAACCAAACCCCAAATCAGGAACAATGTCACGGTGTGAACAACCTTACCCTTATCTTTTAACAATGTTTTCTGGTATGAAACAACCTTACCTTTCATGAAAAAAATGTCCCCCTGGTATTGGAACAAACCCCCCTTAAAACATGAACAATGTTCTGGTGTGAAACAACCTTACCATTATCATGAAAATGTCACTGGGAGTGGAAAACATTTCCATTTAAAAAGAACAATTCCCCCTGGAGTGAGAACAACCAACCATTACATGAACAATGTCACTGGGGAGTGAGAACAACCTTACCATTATCAGAACAATGTCACTGGGAGGGAGAAAAACCTTTCCATTACATGAACAAATGTCATGGTGTGAAACAAAAATTTCCATTTAATGACAATGTCATTTGGGAGTGAGAACAACCTTTCCATTATAAAAGAACAATATACTGGTAGTGAGAACAACCTTTCCATTATCATGAACAATGTAACTGTTAGTGAGAACAACCTTTCCATTATAATGAACAATATCACTGGTAGTGAGAACAACCTTACCATTATCATGAAGAATATAACGGTAGTGAGAACAGCCTTACGTTCATTATGAACAATGTCACTGGTAGTGAGAACAATCGTATCATTATTATGAACAATGTCACTGCTGTTGAGAACAACCATACCATCATCATGAACAATGTCACTGGTAGTGAGAACAACCTTACCATTATCATGAACAATGTCAATGGCAGTGAGAACAACCTTACCATTATCATGAACAATGTCACTGGTAGTGAGAACATCCTTACCGTCATCATGAACAATGTCACTGGTAGAGGGAACAGATGTACCATTAATATGAACAATGTCACTGGTAGTGAGAACAACCTTAACGTTATCATGAACAATGTCACTGGTAGTGAGAACAACCTTACCATTATCATGAACAATGTCACTGGTAGTGAGAACAACCTTACCATTATTGTGAACAATGTCACTGTTAGTGAGAACAACCTTACCATTATCATGAACAATGTCACTGGTAGTGAGAACAACTTTACCATCACCATGAACAATGTCACTGGTAGTGAGAACAATCGTATCATTATTATGAACAATGTCACTGGTGGTGAGAACAACCTTGCCATTATCATGAACAATATCACTGGTAGAGGGAACAGATGTACCATTATTATGAACAATGTCACTGGTAGTGAGAACAACCTTATAATTATTATGAACAATGTCACTGGTAGTGAAAACAACCTGACCATTATCATGAACAATGTCACTGGTAGTGTGAACAACCTTACCATTATCATGAACAATGTTACTGGTAGTGAGAACAACCTGACCATTATCATGAACAATGTCACTGGTAGTGAGAACAACTTTGCCATCATCATGAACAATGTCACTGGTAGTGAGAACAACCTTGCCATCATCATGAACGATGTCACTGGTAGTGAGAACAACCTTTCTATTATCATGAACAATGTCACTGGTAGTGAGAACAACCTTACCATTATCATGAACAGTGTCACTGGTAGTGAGAACAACCTTACCATTATCATGAACAATGTCACTGGTTGTGAGAACAACCTTTCTATTATCATGAACAATGTCACTGGTTGTGAGAACAACCTTTCCATTATCATGAACAATGTCACTGGTAGTGAGAACAACCTTAATATTAGTAGTGAAGATTTCTTCTGTACGCCGCAAGATGGCCGCCGTGCGCACGGTCTCCCCACCCCACCAAAATCAGGCTGCATTCCGGTCGCTCCTTGCGCCACCCCACGCCCTCCGGCGCCGCGCCCGCGCGCCCGCGTCCGTACATGCGCCCCTGCCCGCACCCGTGCCCGCGCCCGTCCTGCACCTAGTGCACCTTCTGCAGCGTCATCTGCATCGCCCCCGCTCCCCGAACTTTTTCTGATTTTTCTCGAATTTTTTTTAATTTATTTTTCTTGTGCTCCCCATGTCCTTGGATCAACTTTTTCTCGATATTGATAATACAAATATTTGACCTACCCTCCATCCCCCCCCATACCTCCTACCACCCACTTCCAAATCCTATACCCTCTAAATCCAATATTCCTGCTCCCTCTCCTTAGATCAAGATCGCCCTCCACTTACTCAAATCAAGACCTCCCTCTCCATTTCCCCCCAAAATTTCCATTTTCTTGTAGTCTCCTCCTCCTCGGATCAAGACCTCTCTCTCTCTCACCCACTCCTCCCACTTCCACTCCATCCCAAAATCCCTGCTTCACCTCCTCGGATCAAGATCACCCCTCCTTCGATTAACTTTTTCTCAAATACCAATAATACAAAGATATGAGCACTCTCCACTTCTTTGGATCAAGATTTAAAACCCCTCTTTCCTCTAAATTTAGATTTTTTCAATAATACAAAGTAAAAGATGACCTTTTACCCTTCACTACCTTGGATCAAGAACACCCTCCCCCACACTATCACCCTCATGCCCAAAATATTCCTGCTCTAGCTCCTATGATCAAGATTTATCCTCCATCCCCTCCCTACACCCCCCCACCACCCATTTCCCCATCTACCATACCCTCTAAGCCCAAAAAATTCCCTGCTCCATCTCCTTAAAATCAAGACCTCCTTCTCCCTCACACCACCCTCTAAACCCAATATTCCTGCTCCACATCCTTGGATTAACTTTTCTCGATATCAATAATACAAAGATTTTAACTACTCTCCACTTCCTTGGATCCTTTTCTTGGGTCTATGCAGGTCTAAACAAGTAACTTCCTTTCAAAGGAACTAACATGCATGAGGTCACCCCACCTGTGTTTACTCAGCAGTCAGTGACGTCACATGATAACCTCACACACACACAAGCCAACAGGCTGAATCAAGTCCACCAAACTGGGTCACTCTGTGTCCCCTTATTAACTTAAATGCTGGATCTCTCTGTGTCCTCTTATTAACTTAAAATGCATAATCACTCTTTAACTTAAAATGAACTAAGTTAATTTTCTTCTTGTTAACTTAAATGAAGTAATCATAAGATATCACTAATATTTTCCATTTTAAAGTAATACATTTTCTTCATTACATGAATTCTCACTAATACACATTTTCACTCTTAATTAACCCAGGATAACCAAAATAATTCCTCAATTTCGTTAATACCCACAATCCAAAATTTTTTACATAATATAATCTGCACAAATATGCCAACAGGCAAGGACTGCCCAGTGCGTCCTAACTGATTGACTGACCTCAGATAATAAAACTCAGGTCAAACCCACTGCGAGGGAAAATTTCAAGTTAGGAGTAGTGAGGGAGTATACAGTAACAATAGTTTCATTGCCGGCTACTTGTTAAGGTAGGGTAAGTCCAGCTCCCGCTATTCCCCCCCCCCTTTTTCCCCCTCCCGGAAAGTGATAGTTTGCTTGCCGGCTGCTTGTTAAGGTAGAGTCAGTCTTGCTCAGGCTATCCCTTCCCCTCCCTCTCCCACCCCCCCCGAAAGGTGACGTGTGGGGCTCCAGTCAAACAGTAAATCACTCGACTCACAGCTCCCAGCACTACTGTAAGTACACGCCTGATCATATTTTAGTGGACTTATTGGTTGAAAGCTTCACTTTTGACCAATAATTAACTTGGTCCTTTCAGTCTTGATCGGTTAAATGTTTTAATAATCACCACATCTTTTAGGTATTGTACTTATCATGGAGAGTGATTTCTTAAGCTGTGGGTAACCTGTCTCTCTTTACAGCTTGGAATGAAAGAATGGGTCACCAGCCAACCAACGAGTAGAATAGAAGGAGACGGACTAACGTCCTGAGACGTCCCATGTTTAATCTACTTACCTGTTATGTAAGCCAATGCAGGACCTAACCCCTCATCATAGCAGTGGTAACGAACCTGTTTCCTGTCATCTGAAGTAATTATTCACAGCTATACTCTGTGAAGAACGAGCCGGTGGTGGTCACCAACACCTGCTTCCCCCCCCCCCCCCTCACATCAGCAATGGCTACGATTTCAACAACAAGCAGTGTTATTGTTTTACATTTTCCGTTTCTAAATAATAAAGTGTTTATCATTGTCTGTTATTTCTTTTTCTATTCATTAATTTTCCTGAGGAGGAGCCAGCCTTGGTAATACTGACTGAAGTTGTTACAAGGTTGAGTAAGCCTTCACACCCACCAAGTAACTCTTCTCTCTCTACCTCAACACCAACACTCAATTCTACCATAGAGATAATTTAAGCCTTGATATGCTTACTCAGTCCATTCTTTTAAAATATATTCACACAATACCTTTAATTTCAGTAAAATCCCAATATTGCATTAAAATTTAATACAGTTCTCTTCACACCCCCTTCTCCATCTTACCTGTATTTCTTCACATAAACCCACCACCCATCTCCCACCAGTATGCTGAGGTCAGTGGTCATGTGTGGCCATACCTGCCCAAACTCTTGGAGTTAGCGTGGGCTGTTACGAAGCACCATGGCTTGTTGTAGTTAGTGTTTTAGAATCTCAGGTTCAAGTGTTGAAGAAGGAGATTCTACTTCTTCAGCAGGAAAATAGGAGGCTTAAGCTTTGTGTACAAGAGTTTGGGAGTGAGTGTGAGAAGGATTTTGACGGTAAAGAGGAAATGGTCACCAGCAGTGATAGTGCCAGCCACTTTAAGTGGCAAGTGGTTCACAGCTCAGTAAGAAGGAAGATGAGGAGAGTTCATAGAGAAGATGTGAAGGTAGGAAATCGATTCTCTTGTTCTCCAAGGCGAGTGTACTTCAGTGGTTAGTGAGGTTGAAGGTACCACTGATTCCCCTGCTAATCAAGGTAATAATATTTTAATAGTAGGTGATTCTCAGGTAAGATATATGGATCGTGCATTTTGTAACAGTCAGAAAGGTCAGACAGAGAGTGTGCCTTCCTGGAGCTGGTGTTGGTAACATAGTCAGCATGTTGGATAATATTATGGCATGTAAAGGGAACAAGCCAATTATCTGTCTTAGTGCTGGGAGTAATGACATTGGGAAAGGCAGGAGAGAGGAGCTGCTGGATAAGTACAGGTCAGCCATAGAAGTAGTTAAGTCAAAGGAAGGAATCCCTGTTATATGTAGCACCTTGCCTAGAAAGGGAGTGGGCAATGAATGGATGTCTAGGGCAATTAGTTTAAATTGCTGGCTAGACAGGTACTGCAAGGAACTTGCAATCCCATTCATTGATAACTCGGACCTATTCTTTGGCAAACGTGATATGTATGCAAGGGATGGGTTTCATCTCTCTAGGGATGGAGTGGTTGTATTAGCCAATTCGATTGCGAGGGTAATTGATGACTTGTCTAGGAATTTAAACTGATAGATTATAGAGGTATGGGTGTTTGTGGGAAACAATCAGGCTGCAGTATTAGGGTTAAAAACAGCAGTTATTACAGGAAAACCTCAGGGATATGTTTAAAAGACAATTCATTCATTCATTCATTAAAGATTTGCCGGTACTTCCGGCCCGGGTCTTCTCCAGATGGTGACCCGGCGGTGGCCTCCTGGGCGGGGGTGTCATTCGTCTTCTTCATTCTTCTATTTTCTCTCTTGGGCCCTCCGGTTGGAGGGTAACTTCTTCTTCTATCTTGCATTGACTCCCCCAGTGGGGGGTGTCTTCTAGCTTGGGATCTTCAGTGTCACAGTTGGGCAGAGGCAGAAAACAGGGTCCCATTGGAGCCACACCCCAGCTTTAGCAGACAGCAAAGTGCTGGGGAAACTTGACTTGATGGTAGTGCTAGAGGGGGGCACCCTCTTCATTCGGAGGTGTCAGCCTGTTCCTCAGTGTATCGTGGTCGAGTCCAGCCCTGCGGAGGGTGGAGTAGATACGTTTGGCCAGTACTTCCACTTTGGGTGAAAGAATGTCGTCGATGATGTCTTGATCACATTCTTGAGTTTGCATTTGGTTCATCTTCTGGTTGGTTGTGTAGTATCCACCACTCTAGACCTTGGCTTCTTGTTGCAGAGGGGGAATGGTAGTGTCCTGGGAAGTTGCAGCCCTTGGTTCTTGTGAAGGCTTACTGAGCCCTGTAACAACTTCAGACAGTATTACCAAGGCTGGCTCCTCCTCAGGAAAATTAATGAATAGAAAAAGAACAAAAACTGACAAACATAAACACTTTATTATTTAGAAAATATAAAATATAAAACACTTAAATATGAAATACTGATCCTACCTTAAAGAAAATGAAAAATGAAAAATATAAATGATATCTGAATTCAACGCTAATATATATATATATATATATATATATATATATATATATATATATATATATATATATATATATATATATATATATATATATATATATATATATATATATATATTATTTTTTATTATCACACTGGCCGATTCCCACCAAGGCAGGGTGGCCCGAAAAAGAAAAACTTTCACCATCATTCACTCCATCACTGTCTTGCCGGATGGGTGCTTTACACTACAGTTTTTAAACTGCAACATTAACACCCCTCCTTCAGAGTGCAGGCACTGTACTTCCCATCTCCAGGACTCAAGTCCGGCCTGCCGGTTTCCCTGAATCCCTTCATAAATGTTACTTTGCTCACACTCCAACAGCACGTCAAGTATTAAAAACCATTTGTCTCCATTCACTCCTATCAAACACGCTCACGCATGCCTGCTGGAAGTCCAAGCCCCTCGCACACAAAAACCTCCTTTACCCCTCCCTCCAACCCTTCCTAGGCCGACCCCTACCCCGCCTTCCTTCCACTACAGACTGATTACACTCTTGAAGTCATTCTGTTTCGCTCCATTTCTCTCTACATGTCCGAACCACCTCAACAACCCTTCCTCAGCCCTCTGGACAACAGTTTTGGTAATCCCGCACCTCCTCCTAACTTCCAAACTACGAATTCTCTGCATTATATTCACACCACACATAGCCTCAGACATGACATCTCCACTGCCTCCAGCCTTCTCCTCGCTGCAAACATTCATCACCCACGCTTCACACCCATATAAGAGCGTTGGTAAAACTATACTCTCATACATTCCCCTCTTTGCCTCCAAGGACAAAGTTCTTTGTCTCCACAGACTCCTAATTGCACCACTCACTCTTTTTCCCTCATCAATTCTATGATTCACCTCATCTTTCATAGACCCATCCGCTGACACGTCCACTCCCAAATATCTGAATACGTTCACCTCCTCCATACTCTCTCCCTCCAATCTGATATTCAATCTTTCATCACCTAATCTTTTTGTTATCCTCATAACCTTACTCTTTCCTGTATTCACCTTTAATTTTCTTCTTTTGCACACCCTACCAAATTCATCCACCAATCTCTGCAACTTCTCTTCAGAATCTCCCAAGAGCACAGTGTCATCAGCAAAGAGCAGCTGTGACAACTCCCATTTTGTGTGTGATTCTTTATCTTTTAACTCCACGCCTCTTGCCAAGACCCTCGCATTTACTTCTCTTACAACCCCATCTATAAATATATTAAACAACCACGGTGACATCATACATCCTTGTCTAAGGCCTACCTTTACTGGGAAAAAATTTCCCTCTTTCCTACATACTCTAACTTGAGCCTCACTATCCTCGTAAAAACTCTTCACTGCTTTCAGTAACCTACCTCCTACACCATACACTTGCAACATCTGCCACATTGCCCCCCTATCCACCCTGTCATACGCCTTTTTCCAAATCCATAAATGCCACAAAGACCTCTTTAGCCTTATCTAAATACTGTTCACTATATGTTTCACTGTAAACACCTGGTCCACACACCCCCTACTTTTCCTAAAGCCTCCTTGTTCATCTGCTATCCTATTCTCCGTCTTACTCTTAATTCTTTCAATTATAACTCTACCATACACCTTACCAGGTGCACTCAACGACTTATCCCCCTATAATTTTTGCACTCTCTTTTATCCCCTTTGCCTTTATACAAAGGAACTATGCATGCTCTCTGCCAATCCCTAGGTACCTTACCCTCTTCCATACATTTATTAAATAATTGCACCAACCACTCCAAAACTATATCCCCACCTGCTTTTAACATTTCTATCTTTATCCCATCAATCCCGGCTGCCTTACCCCCCTTTCATTTTACCTACTGCCTCACGAACTTCCCCCACACTCACAACTGGCTCTTCCTCACTCCTACAAGATGTTATTCCTCCTTGCCCTATACACGAAATCACAGCTTCCCTATCTTCATCAACATTTAACAATTCCTCAAAATATTCCCTCCATCTTCCCAATACCTCTAACTCTCCATTTAATAACTCTCCTCTCCTATTTTTAACTGACAAATCCATTTGTTCTCTAGCTTTCTTAACTTGTTAATCTCACTCCAAAACTTTTTCTTATTTTCAACAAAATTTGTTGATAACATCTCACCCACTCTCTCATTTGCTCTCTTTTTACATTGCTTCACCACTCTCTTAACTTCTCTCTTTTTCTCCATATACTCTTCCCTCCTGCATCACTTCTACTTTGTAAAAACTTCTCATATGCTAACTTTTTCTCCCTTACTACTTCTTTACATCATCATTCCACCAATCGCTCCTCTTCCCTCCTGCACCCACTTTCTGTAACCACAAACTTCTGCTGAACACTCTAACACTACATATTTATAAACCTAGCCTATACCTCTTCGACCCATTGCCTATGCTCTCATTAGCCCATCTATCCTCCAATAGCTGTTTATATCTTACCCTAACTGCCTCCTCTTTTAGTTTATAAACCTTCACCTCTCTCTTCCCTGATGCTTCTATTCTCCTTGTATCCCATCTACCTTTTACTCTCAGTGTAGCTACAACTAGAAAGTGATCTGATATATCTGTGGCCCCTCTATAATATATATATATATATTATATATATATATATATATAATATATATATATATATATATATATATATATATATATATATAAAACTTGGGTGTCTGGTGTTGGTGACACTGCGTGTTGTTGAAATCGTAGCCGTTGCTGATGATGGGGGGGGGGGGGTCGCAGGTGTTGGTGACAACCCACTGGCTTGTTCTTCACAGATTTTATAGCCGTCAATAATCCGTCCAGATGAGAGGACAGCAGGTTTTCTCCACTGCAATGATGAGGGGTTATATCCTGATACTTGCATACACAAACAGCTAACTGGATCAGAATTTTGGACGTCTCAGAACGTTAGTCCGTCTCCTTCAATTCTACTCGTTGATTAGCAGGTGACCATCTCTGTCCTTTCAAACTGTAAAGAGAGACAGATTACCCACTGCTTAAGAAATCACACTCCATGATAAGTACAATACCTAAAAGATGTGATTATTAAAACATTTTAACCTATCAAGACTGAAAGGACTAAGTTAATTATTGGTCAAAAGTGAAGCCTTCAACCAATAAGTCCACTAAAATATGATCAGGCATGTACTTACAGTAGTGTTGGGAGCTGTGAGTCGAGTGATTTACTGTTTGACCGGAGCCCCACACGTCACCTTTCCGGGGGGGGGGAAAGAGGGAGGGGAAGGGATAGCGGGAGCTAGACTGACGCTACCTTAACAAGCAGCCAGCAATCAAACTATCACTTTTGGGGAGGGGGAAAAGGGAAGAATAGCGGGAGCTGGATTTACCCTACCTTAACAAGTAGCCAGCAATGAAACTATTGTTACTATATACTCCCTCGCTACTCCTATCAATTGAACTTTTCCCTCACACTCCCCCATACAAAGACTTATAGTCAAGGAATATAAGACAATAGGCGAGGAAAAAGTTCTAACATGTGGAAGTCGCATAAGGCAACAAATCTTCTACTGACTGTCACAACTTAACCAGTCAGAGAAATAATTGGATGAACCATTGATATACACAATATGGAACTTAAAAGCCTGGAGTGCCAATGTCCACCTCAAGAGGCGACTGTTGGTTCCTTAAAAGTTTCTAGGTATTTTCAAAGGGTTTGTGGTCCGTTTCTAAAATGAATTCTTTTCCAAACAAATAAAATTTAAATTTGGAGATACCCCACACAAGGGCCAAACATTCCTTTTCTATGGTGGAGTATCTCGTTTCTGTGGAAAGGAGTTTCCAGCTTAGGAAGCATAACAGGAGGGAGTACCATCATGGTTTGAAGTAGCACCACACCTAAGCCATTTTGGGAGGCATCAGTTCTTAAACAAAATGTTTTATTAATATCTGGAATCTTAAGTATATGATTTTTCAAAAAGATACTTTTAATCGCATTAAACTTTTCCCGAGCTACGTCGGAAAGTTCAAGAGGTTCCTTTCACAGACTTTTAAGGAAGTCGGATAAGAGCCTGTAAAATCAGTAAGGTTCAGGATAAACCGTGCATAAAAGTTTCCCAAAACCCAAAGAAAGCTACGCATGAGCTTTTTGGTTTTTGGGGGAAATTTAAATTCTAATAAAGCTTGATCTTACTGGGGAGAGGTGCAGAGAGTTATTAGAAAGTTCAGTCCAAGATTTTTTAATCTTTTTTATACCCAATAAAGCATTTCTTCGGTTTGGGCAGTGAGGCCATGTGAGCAAAACCTATGTTTAAAGTGATGTTAAGTTTGGATATGCTTGCCCCACATGGATGTCATTCCGTAAATATTATCAAAATAAACTGAAACTTTTGGCGTTTTTCCCCAAAGACCTTTCTCATCAGTCTCACGTAGGTAGCACAGGTAGTTACCAAACCGAAGGCATAGTTCTATATTGCATCAGTCCTTGGTGAGTGGGAAAAGCGGGTTACTGCTTAGAAAAAGGGATCTAACATTACTTGATGATATGCCTGCGCAATATCAATCTCTAAAAAGGGAAGGAAAGCGTCATAAAATTTGTGTAGATCGCTAATCAATTAAGGCATAGGCTCAGCATCCCACCGAGTGATAGCATTAAGGCCTCAAAAGTCTTAGCAAGTCTATATGAATTATCCTCCTTCTTAACCATGACTACTGGTGAGCAATATGCAGATACTGAAGATTCAGTGATCTTTACTTTTAATAATTTGTCTACCTCTCGGTCAAATGCATCCCTAAGGTGAACTGGAACTGGGTATAATTTTCGTTTGATAGGATTGTCCGTCACTAAGTCAATCTTATGGACTACCGTGGAAGTAACATCTGGAATATCAGTAAAGACGTCTGAAAAGTTACTCACACATTGAAGTAGTTCATGTCTCTTACGGTCATTAATATTAATGTTGGTTGTGCCCGAGTGGTCAAGAGTCACCAAGTCATGTAGTTCTTCATCATTGTCTAAGTTAGAGGTGTCAATTACACACACCTTACATTCTTCAGTTGTCTTATGAGAACATAAGAACATAAGAAAGGAGGAACACTGCAGCAGGCCTGTTTGCCCATACTAGGCAGGTCGTTTACAATTCATTCCACCAACAAAACATTTAACCAATGAGGAAATGGTATGGTGATACCGACAAGACGTGGAAAAAGACACTTATGTACAGTTCAGGACATTTATTAAAGGAAACGTTTCGCCACGAGTGGCTTCTTCTTATCAAGTTCGTGTGGAAAAACTAAGTCAAAGTTATTAAGGCAGTAAGCCGAATTTCTTCGGTAATATTTCTTAACGATGTTGATATGATAAAGCTTAGGTTTTCCCTTGACTTCTATGAGGTAGTCAACTTTCCAACAAATTTTTAATACTTTATATGGACCTTTCCATGCTACTAATAATTTATTTGACTTGATCGGCAAAAGTACAAGAACTTCATCCCCTACGTTTAAACTTCTCCTCTGACTTTTGGAGTCAAAATAGGTTTTGTACTGGTCCATTGACAAACTTAGGTTTTTCGAAACTATGTCAGAGGTCTCCTCAAGTTTAGATCTAAGGTCATGGAGAAACTGGTAAGAAGGCTGAACCTCAGCATTTACCTCCTCATTAGTCCAAAGTCATGAAGGATGGACAGTGGCCCTCTGGCCTGTCTACCAAAGAGAAGTTCAAAAGGTGAAAATCCGAAAGAGTCACTGGGAACTTCCCTCAGGGAAAACAAAAGCACAGGGTAGTAACGATGTCACTCCTTAGGTTTAAAGGGGAGCAAAGTTTCCTTAAAATGGACTTGAGAATCGAAGGGCTGGCGCTCAATCCTTCCATTACAGCTAGGATGATATGGTGTGGTGAAGAGAGGCTTCACTCCCAGAAGTTGGTATAGATGTTGCATTAAGTCAGATGTGAATTGTGTCCTACGGTCTGACAAAATTTCTCTAGGGATGCCCACTCTGGAGAAGATGGACTAAAGGGCTTCAGCCACCTCTGTAGTAGTTATGGTCTTTAAGGGAACGGCTTCAGGGAAACTCGAAGCATAATCAACTAATGTTAATATACAACTATGTCCCCCAGATGAAAGAGGAGATAAAGGACCAACGATGTCAATAGCTACTCTTTCGAAAGGTACCGTAAAGACTGGCATTTTGACCATAGTACTCGCCTGGTACCTCGGAGGATGACAGTTGGCAAACTTTACACGATCTACAGTAGGTAGTGACATCTGAGGACATTTTTGGCCAAAAATAGGTTTCCCTAATTTTACTTAAGGTTTCGCGATGCGAGAAATGTCCGGCCACTGGCAGGTCATGAGCCATTTCAAGAAACATCTCACTGCATTGCTTGGAACAACTAAGATGGAATAGTCTGTCTCATCTAAATTTTAAATTTGAATACTGACTTTACAAGATACCTTTTATATATTCAAATTTATATGAAAGTTTTCCCTTTTGGGTAACTTCATTTTGTTTGCGGCATTATGGCAATTCTGAAGAGAAGGGCAATTACGTTGTATATTGACAAAGGAGTCCTTCGATATGTCTAAAGGGTTAAAGTCAGGAAAATCAAAGGAGGGGAGTAGGGAAGCCTGGACTTTCCTCTGAGCCCTAGTCAAGACAATTTATGGTATCGGAGGTGATATCTTCACTTTCATCTAACAAGTGAACCGGTGATCCTATACCTCGCTTTCGAGAGTAGCATCACTGGTTTTTAATCCCACATGAATCTCACGAGACATGTCTCATCTGAACTTTCGAGGGGCTTCTCTGACTCTACAGGAAGAGGATCTGAAACACCTATGTCCATCTTTGGTGATGAAAGGTCAACCTCAGAAGGAAGAATGGCACCTTTTACATTACCTATTACTACGGAGCAAGAAGTGATGGGAGGTAGTACGGCTTCAGACCAACCTGTGAACCATTTAGACCTAATGTAACAACGGATGGTAGGAAAAGTGTCTGTACGGCCCAAGTAGTCTGAAAGTATAGCAGAGGCATGAGTTTCTTTAAGGTTAGGGAACAGCTTATCAGAAATGACTATACATGTGCATCCAGTGTCTCGTAAAATGGTAGATACATTAAGTCCATTAACTGTTTCTGAACAGAAGGGTGCTTGGTCATTACAGTCTTTAAAACATCTTCCAACTTTTTTGACCTTCTTAGAAGGACAATCTGGACGTTTATGTCCCTTACACCACACAAATGACAAACAGGAAAAAAAGAAGTCTTTTTACTTTCCACTAGAGGCTTGATTTCTTAAGGTCTGATGAACCCTTTCCCTTAGGGTTCGATCCCCCTTTTGGTCTTTAAGGAATTGTGAGCTCAGCATACAGGTCAGCAGGCCTCAGCAACTTTCCCCAGCCTTAATCAGGTTACGTTCTCTGATGAATGTTCGTATCTATGGGGAAGAGCTGTCAGGAACTGGTCAGCAACCATGAAGTCTCTAGAGATTATAACTGTGATCAATTCCTGAACCTCTATCCAAAAGTCGAACAAACGAAAGAGTATTACCTGTAATGCCCGAAAGTTCTGGCCAGGCTGTAAGGTGGCATACCCGAAATCTTTCCTGTTAAAAATTAGTGGTTTTTTTATAGCTTTAAGGATTGCCTTCCCTTTAGTAGGTTATAATTACATATGATACCTGCGACAAAGTTGCGTAGATATCAAAGCGGTACCAGAAAATAACATTCCTAACTGGTAGCCCATGTTCAGCAGGGCCCTTCACAGAGGGTAGCGGGATTTCAAATCTGATAATGTAAGAAGTTATGTCTTCCCCCTCTGTGAAGGGAGGTAAATTAGGTGTTGGAATATGTGTACTCGCTGCACGTTGTTCCATTACTCCTTCATCTAATTTCTGTTGTGAGAAAGTTATTTTTTTAAATTTTCTAATTCAAGGCGACTTGTTAGAGCTTGCGATCCTTTTCTCTCTCTCTTTAAATCATATTCTCTATCCTTTGCTCATTCCTCAAGTTCCCTTAATTTAACTTGTTCCTCACGTACTTAGCTCTTTCCTCACGATCAAGTTTTGTCCGCTCTTTTTTGGTCTTCTCACTCTCTTTCTAACTGTCTTTCTAGGATTTCTCTCTCAATTCCCTCTTTCTCCTTTTTCTCTTCTCTTTCGATTCTCTATCTCTCCTCATTCTCTTCTCTTTCCCTTTCTAGCTGTCTTTCTTCTCTCTCAATTCTCTCTCTTTCAAGTCTTTCCTGGATCAAAGCACTAATGAAAGTGTCTAAATTTTTCCCTGTTATTCCTAACTTACTTCCAACGTTCATCCAAAACTGGTATTCCTCCATATTTGCAAGAATAACTTGAACTATCAGGGGAAATGAAATGGGTATCTAAGAAAACGGAGGGTTCAATTCCTGCTCCACTCAAACTGTAAATAAATCAGAGAGCTCGATCCCTACTTCAATTAAACATTATGTATTAATGAAAACGAAGGGTTCTATGCTGGCTCCGAGCAAACAGTAAGTAGAATGGGGTCACTTGACCATCCAATCTTCTCACCAACAAATCAAGAGTGTCCTTCGACAGTTCCCTTGATATAATAAAGAGCTCAATGAAACAAATTGTCACTGGAAAATCTCGGGTCCCTAGAGTCTAATCCTGCAAAGCGTTTCAAGCTCAGAAGAAAGGTGGCAGAATTAAATATTATCCTGCCTGACTTGACTTACAATAAATTGAGACTGTAACAATCACAAAATCTTTTAAATACCTGTACTGTAGTCCTACCATAGAGAATGATTACTCATGGCTGGTTGTAACCGTCTGTGGTATGCAGCGTTGAAGTTCCAATGGTAGATTCGAGATGGAGTTTAATCTTGATTCAGTAGAGTTGATCCTGGCAAGGTCGCCACTTGTGAAGGCTTACTCAGCTCTGTAACAACTTCAGAGAGTATTAAAAGCTGGCTCCTCCTGAGGAAAATTAATGAATAGAAAACGAAACAATAATTAACAAAGATAAACACTTTAATTATTAAAGCAAACATAAAACAATAAAACATGACAGGTACATCATATTTGAAAGAAAAATGAAATGAATAAAATAACATTTGAACTCAACCCTAATATATATATTGGGGTGTCTGGTGTTGGTGACACTTCGTGTTGTTGAAATCTTAGCCGTTTCTGATGTGGTGGGGGGGGTCGCAGGTGTTGGTGACCCCCCACCGGCTTGTTCTTCACAGAGTATCGCTGTGAGTATTCTATCCCGATGACAGGAAAGCAGGTTCTTTACTGCTGCAATGATGTGGGGTTACGTCCTGCAATTTCATACAGGTGCACAGGTAATTAAATCCAAAATTGGGACGTCTCCAGGACGTTAGTCCGTCTCCATCAGTTTTTCTCGTTGATTGACAGGTGACCCTCTCTGTCATCCAAGCTGAAAAGATAGACAGGTTACTCACTGCTTAAGAAATCACTCTCCATGATAAGTACAATACCTAAAAGATGTGATTATTACAACAGTCAACTTAGAGCAAGACTGAAAGAACTAAAGTTATTATTGGTCAAAAGTGAAGCTTTCAACTAATAAATCCACTAGAATACAAGGCAGGCATGTACTTACAGTAGTGCTGGGAGCTGTGAGTCTAGTGATTACTCTTTGGACCAGAGCCCCACACGTCACCTTTCGGGGGGGGGGAAGAAGGAGAGGAAGGGATAGCGGGAGCTAGACTGACCCTACCTTAACAAGCAGCCGGCAGTCAAACTATCACTTTCGGGTGGGGGAAAAAAGGCGGGAATAGTGGGAGCTTGACTTACCCTACCTTAACAAGTAGCCGGCAATGAAGTTATCACTTTCGGGGAGGGGGAGAAAAAGGCGGGAATAGCGGGAGTTTGATTTACCCTACCTTAACAAGTAGCCGGCAATGAAACTATTGTTAAATATATACTCCCTCGCTACTCCTATCTATTGAACTTTTCCCTCACAACTGCTCAGTTCTAGTCACCGTATTACAGAATTGATATAAATGCTCTGGAAAACGTACAGAGGAGGATGACAAAGATGATCCCATGTATCAAAAATCTTCCCCATGAGGATAGACTGATGGCCCTGAATTTACACTCTCTCAAAAGGCATAGAATTAGGAAGGATATGATCGAGGTGTGTAAATGGAAAACAGGAATAAATAAAGGGTATGTAAATAGCGTGCTGAAAATTTCCAGCCAAGACAGGACTCGCAGCAATGGTTTCAAGTTCGAAAAATTCAGATTCAGGAAGAATATAGGAAAGCACTGGCTTGGTAATAGAGTTGTGGATGAGTGAAACAAACTCCTAAGTACAGTTTGTGAAGGCTTACTATGCCCTGTAACAACTTCAGACAGTATTACCAAAAAAAAAGAAGTAATAATTCACAAAGATAAACACTTCAATATTTATTATTGCAAAGATAAAACAGTGAAACATGAAAGTGTATCCTGTTTGAAAGAAAAATGAAAAATGAAATGAGAAAATGACATCTGAATTCAATGCTAATATATACAGTTATAGTGGGGTGTCTGGTGGAGGTTGACACCGTCTTGTAGAAATTGTAGCCATTTCTGATGATGTGGGGGGGGGGGGGGTCACAGGTGTTGGTGACAACCCAACGGCTAGTTCTTCACAGAGTCTATAGCCTTGAATAGTCAGTCCAGATGACAGGAAAGCAGCTTCTTTACCACTACAAAGATTAGGGGTTCTCGTCTGCTGTCGCCTACAGTTAATCAGGTAGGAAGATCCAAAAAGTGACGTCTCCGGACTTTTGCAAAAGTCCTCCTTCAACACTTCTCGTTGGTTGGCAGGTGACCAGATCTGTCATTCCAAGCTGGAAAGAGAGACAGGTTACCCACTGCTTAAGAAATCACTCTCCATGATAAGTACAATACCTAAAAGATGTGGTGATTATCAAAACATCTAACATGGAGATCAAGGCTGAAAGGACTAAGTTTATTATTGGTCAAAAGTGAAGCTTTCAACCAATAAGTCCACTAGAATAGGAGCAGGCTTTTACTTACAGTTGTGCTGGGAGCTGTAAGTCGAGTGATTACTGTTTGGCCAGAGCCCACACGTCACCTTTCGGGGTGGGGAGAAAGGGGGGGAAAATAGTGGGAGTTAGACATATGCTACCTTAACAAGCAGCCTGCAATCAAACTATCGTTACCATATACTCGTTCGCTACTCCTATCTGTTGAACATTTCACTCACACTTCCCCACACCAAGACTTATAGTCAATGAGTATAAGAAGAACAGGCGAGGAAAAAGTTCTAACTCGTGGAAGTCACGTAAGGCAACAAATTTTCTACTGACTGTCACGACTTAACCGGTCAGAGAAATAATTGGCTGAACCATTGATATACACAATATGAAACTTAAAAGCTTGGAGTGCCAATGTCCATCTTAAAAGTTTCTAGGTATATCAAAGGTTTGTGATCCATTTCTAAAATAAATTCTTTTCCCAGTAAATAAAATTTAAGTTTGGAAATACCCCACACAAGGGCCAAACATTCCTTTTCTATGGTGGAGTATCTCGTTTCTGCAGGAGGGAAGTTTTAGATTTAATAAATATACAGGAACTAGGAGTGTGTATTTTGTGCAGTAAGTACCTGACGCCTATTGCAAGAACTATACTTCTTTGTAATCTGAGAGTACATGCTTGGCCAAAAATACGTGTGCTTGAGTTTATGCCACGTCTTACGATGAACCAAGTGTTTGGTCACTGGCAAATCATGAGCTATTTGAAGAACAGTCTCTCGACATGGTTTAGGAACAGCAAGGAGGGAATAATCTATCGCTGAAGAATGAGATTTAAATACAGATTTACATAAGATATCATTTATATATTCGAACTTATGAGATACGTATCTCCCATGGATAACTTTGTTTTTAAAAGGTTGATTATTACAATCCTGAATTGAAGGGCAATGGCGCTGTATATTGACAAACTCATCCTTGGACATAAAATCTGGGAAAATAAAAGGACTTACTTTGAGAGAAGAGGAGGTAGGAGAAGCCAGGGTTATGGTCTGAGCCCTATTCAAGACATTGAGAGTGCCGGAGGACAGGTGGACAGGTGATCCTGCTACCTCACTATCGAGAGCAGTATCTGTTTCCATCCCCAAATGAAAAGTACAAGACAATGCAGCTTCAGGTGCAGAATTGTTAAGGGGCTTATTTAATTTGCAAGGAAGAGGAGCTGGAAAACTTAGGTACACGGGTGGTGACGAAAGATATGCCTCCGAAGGAAGAATGGCACCTTTAATGTTACCCACTATTATAGAACAAGTAATTGGGGCTAGTACCGCATTAGTCCCACCGGTGAACCATTTAGTTTCCAAGTAACAGCGTATTGTAGGGAAATTATTTTCACGACCCAAGTAATCTGAAAGAATAGAGGACCCACGAGAGGTTTTAAAGTAAGGGAACAGTTTGTCTGAAATTATGATGCATGTACATCCAGTGTCACGTAATATGTCTGAGACTTTTATACCATTAACTGCTCCTGAACAGAAAAGTGCTTGGTCATTATCGTCAACAAAACATCTACCAACTTTCTCTATTTTCTTGGAAGGGTAATCTGGACGTTTATGTCTGATACCACCACCACCACACCGATGACATGTTGGTATAATAGCTGATGACTTTTTTCTACTGTAGGCTTCTTAATCTTTGGTTCAGGTGAACCATTGCCCTTAAGGTTCGATCTCTTTAGGTCTTTATAGGAATTGTGAGCCTCTGTATGCAAGTCAGCGACCTCAGCAACTTCATCAGCTTTAATCAGGTTACCTTCTCTAACGAATGTTCGTATTAGGTGGGGAAGAGCTATCAGGAACTGGTCAGCAACCATGAAGTCTCTAAGAGATTCATAACTGTGATCAGTTCCTGCGCTCTCTATCCAAAAGTCGACAAACGAAAGAGTGTCACATGCACTGCTGAAAGTTTTGGCCATGCTGTAAGGTGGCATTCCTGAAATCTTTCCGATAAGAATTTGTGGATTTTTTATATGGTTTAAGGATTGCCTTATCAGTAGGTTATAATCATATATGATATCCTGCGACAAAGTTGCATAGATACTCAAAGCTGTACCAGAAAATAACATACCTAACTTGGTAGCCCAGGTGTCAGCAGGCCATTCACAGAGGGTAGTGGTATTTTCAAACCAGATAATGTATGAAGTAATGTCTTCACCCTCTGTGAAGGGAGGTAAATTAAGTGTTGGAATAAGTGCACTAGCTGCATGATGTTCAATTACTCCTTCCTCTAATTGTTGTTGTGTAAAAGTTAACTTTTTATTCTCTAATTCAAGGCGAGATTTTTCTAGTGCACAATCTTATTCTCTCTCTCTTAACTCATGATCTCTAGCTCTTTCCTCACGTTCTCTAGCTCTTTCCTCACGTTCTCTAGCTCCTTCCTCAACTTCTCAATCCTTTGCTCTTTCCTCAAGTTCTCTTAATTTAACTTGTTACTCACGTACTTTAGCTCTCTCCTCATGATCAGGTCTATCACACTCCTTTTTCTCCTATTTTTCTCTTTCTTGATTTTCTCTTTCAATTCGATCTCTCTCCTTTTATCCTCTCTTTCGATTCTCTCTCTCTCCTTTTTCTCCTCTCCTATTCTTTCTCTCCTCCTTTTTCTCCTCTCTTTCTCTCTTTCTGTCTTTCTTGGTTCTCTCTCTCTATTCTTCTCTCCTTTTTCTCTCCTCTCTTTCTCTTTCTAACTGTCCTTCTTGGTTCTATCTCTCTATTCTTTCTCTTTCTAACTGTCCTTCTTGGTTCTATCTCCTATTCTTTCTCTCTTCTTTTTTCTCCTCTCTTTTTATTCTTTCTTTCTCCTTTTCAATTCTTTCCTGGATCTTAGCACTAAGAAAGCTTTTTAAATTTTTCCCCCCATTTTCCAAACTTACCCCAGCATTCACCAAAACGGGTTTTTCCCCATACTTGCAAGAATAACTTATACTACCGGGGAAAAAAATGGATATACAAAGAAAAAAAGGGGGTTTTCAATTCTTGCTTCCAAACTGAAATAAATAAGGGGGCTCGACCCCTGCTTCGATAAACATAGTTGAAAAAACGGAGGGTTCTATGCCGCGCTGAGCAAACATGACTAAATGGGCCCCTTTACCATCTAAATTTTCCCACCAACAAATCAAGAATGTCCTACACAGTTCCCTGATTAATAAAGACTCAATGAAAAAATTTTTGCCCACTGGAAAATCTGGGGTCCCAGCCCCCATTCCTCCAAATCGTTTCACTCAAAAAAAAGGGTGACAGAATTAACTAGTATATCCCCCCTGACTTGATTACAAAAAATTTGAGACTAAACGTCACCAAACTTTTAAATACTGTACGAAATCCAAAATTTAGAAAATCATTACTCATGGCTGGTGGTAACTGTTGTGGTATGGGGCGTTAAAAGTTCCAAAATGAATTCGAGATGGTTTGAATCTTGATTCATCAAGTTGATCCTGGGAAGGTCGCCACTTGTGAAGGCTTACCACCCTGTAACAACTTCGGACAGTATTACCAAGGCTGGCTCCTCCTCAGGAAAATTAATGAATAGAAAAAGAAATAATAATTCACAAAGATATTTATTTATTAATGCAAAGGTAAAACAGTGAAACATGAAGGTGTATCCTATTTGAAAGAAAAATGAAAAATGAAATGAAAAAATGACATTTGAATTCAATGCTAATATGTACAGTTACAGTGGGGTGTCTGGTGGAGGTTGACACTGTCTTGTAGAAATTGTAGCTGTTACTGATGATGTGGGGGTGATCACAGGTGTTGGTGACAACCCAATGGCTAGTTCTTCACAGAGTCTATAGCATTGAATAGTTAGTCCAGATGACAGAAAAGCAGGTTTTTTACCACTACAAAGATGAGGGGTTGTTGTCTGCTGTCGCCTACAGTTAATCAGGTAGATAGATCCGGACATTTGCAAAAGTCCTTCTCCTCCAACACTTCTCGTTGGTTGGCAGGTGACCCGATCTGTCATTCCAAGCTGGAAAGAGAGACAGGTTAAACACTGCTTAAGAAATCACTCTCCATGATAAGTACAATGCCTAAAAGATGTGGTGATTTTCAAAACATCTAACATGGAGATCAAGGCTGAAAGGACTAAGTTTATTATTGGTCAAAAGTGAAGCTTTCAACCAATAAGTCCACTAGAATAAAAACAGAGGCTTTTACTTACAGTTGTGCTGGGAGCTGTGAGTCGGTGATTACTGTTTGGCCGGAGCCCCACACGTCACCTTTCAGGGTGGGGAGAAAGGGGGGGATAGTGGGAGCTAGACTTACCCTACCTTAACAAGCAGCTGGCAGTCAAACTATCGTTACCATATACTCGCTCGCTACTCCTATCTGTTGAACTTTTCCCTCACACAGTTACTGAGGCTAAAATGTTGTGTAGTTTTAGAAATAGGTTAGATAAATACATGAGTGGGTGAGGTGGGTGTAAGTTTGACCTGACTAGCTTGTGCTGCTTGGTCTTGTGTCATGCTCCTTCCATGAGTGGAGGTGACCAGACTGGGTGGGTCATTGGGCGTATCCAGGGGGATGGATCATTGGGCTAATCGGGGGGGGCAAGACCAGCTATGCCATTGGTCATTAGGCCTGTTTGCAAGTGTTTCCTTCTTTCTTAGTTCTATATTCTTAAAATCTGTTTTACTTTTCTTTGAACTCCTTATGGAAAATGTACTGTTTATTTTTTTTGTTTTGATGTCACATATAGTTTGGTCTCTCTTGCAACATACTAAGCTTTGGTGTTTTTTCATTAAAGGGCACTTCTCATGGCACTTATGTACAAAGTTGGAACTTGCAGTTTATTACAGTTGCTTGATGTAAAGGAGGTAAAAAGGATCAACGGCAGTGCCTGCCAGCTCTGTGTAGTGATGGTGCCCTTTTTCCTTTTCTATTGTCTAAAAGCAAATGCTGTGGGCTCGTTTGCTTGGAACTTATCACTTAAATTCGGCGAGTCTCACATGTCAGCAGTCTAGTACCGTCAGTGGTGTTAATAGTTATTTGTATACCAAAAACCGTGATTGTATATGGACATTCCACAGTTACTTTTGCCCGTTTGTTAGCAGGGTTTTCTGCATGACATCGTAAATGTGCATAAAGTGAGAATTTGTGCCATAAAATATGAAATTATAGTTGTAAAGAATAATTTTTATAATTTCAATAATGTGCATCCTGTAAAGTACTCTACTGTATTTATAAAAAAATCTGTTAATGATTTATTTTCCAATGAATTTGGGTACGCAGAGTAAGTGGTATTGAGGGGAGTCACGTGACGTTAGCAGGGTGTGTAGAGGCTGGCGGTAGAGATCTTTGTATTTAAGAATAAGTTTGTAGTGTACATCATTTTGTAAATTCTAACTCAAGCCATAGGCGCGCACTGGCTTTACCTGCAATTCACCCAGGCTCTGACATGATCAGGTGCCGTGGGATGAGTGAAGAAATAATAAATATGTTTTAGTGGGAATGACGGCCTGACGCTGACGAAGCCCTAGTGGTATGGTGCTGACCTCCAGCCAGCTGTGGTGTGTACCCTCATTTGGGCGTTTAAGATTAAGTTTTTCCTGTTAGTGTATGTTATGGTGATAAAATAGATATATTTTCCTAATTGGATTTTTTGCCTAACCCTCCGTTTACCCAACCCCTAGAAGTACACATACAGTTTAGCGCATTCTGTTTTGAAGCTGGGAAAGCCCTGGTGCCGTTTGGCTTGAGATTGTGTAACTTTTACTTGCCCTTAGCCAGGCGCAAGCCCCCAGCAACCCACAATTTTTGCGTATCATGGGGCCAGTAATATGGGAGAATATCAAATTTTATTGGTAAATTCAAGTTTGCAAACCTGGAAAGTCAATAATCATTCTAACTGGTTGGTCCGAGGAAGCATTCCTATCAACACTCACACTAAAAAAAAATATATACTTTTGTGTGCACATTCTGGTTATTAAGGGTGTTATTATTAATTAATACCCTGTGAATAATTTACTTGTTGTGTGCAAACATTGCTAGTTTTTTAGGTGTTATTATAATTTATACCCTGTGAATAATTACCTTCTGTATACTATTGCTGGTTTTAGGGTGTTTATTATTAATTAATACTCTATAAATCATTTACCTTTTCTGTACCCATATTGTTGATTTTTGAGGGTGTTATTAAGACTTGATATTTTGTGCATAATTTAACCCCTTGCGCAGGTACAATCTTGCTGATTTTTTAGGGATTAGTGCCTCACCTAAAATTTCTGAAATAAATTAACCTTTGCAAGAGCAGTAGCACTTATTTTTTTTTTTCTGCCAGGATTATCTTTTTGTTGCAATCCTGGTTTAATTTAGGGAGTCAAATGACAACTCCCTTGTGAATATACTACATCAGTATATGTACCGTTGCTGTGTGCTTTAATTATTTTATATCAGTAAGTTCTGTCTGGTAGTAAATTTGTGCTGAGTAAGTATTCCTCCAAAATGGCTGACACTGGTGAAAATTCTGAGGATGGACATGCATTTGAAGGTGACTTTGAATCAAATCCCCATGATAGGGAACCTGATAAGGAAGTAGTAATTTTACAAATGAAAATTACCCTAGTAGCAGAAGAAAAAGGAACGGTTAAGATTGAGCGTACAAAGATCCGAACAGAGAGCCTTAAGGAGCTTAGATGCTCAAGAAAAGCTCAGAGAGGCAGCTTGCTCTCATCACCCACACAGACACAAGGGTAATGTTTTTTCAACCTTGGGATAATACCAAAAATTTGTGCCCAAATTCCTAGAAAAGACCCCAGACCAGTGTTTTTATGTTTTTTGAAAGTACGGCCAAAACCCAAGTTTGGCCGGAAAAGGGAATGGGCGACATTAGCAAGAACCCAATTAGTTGGTAAAGGGTTACAGGCTATTATTCTTTAGAAGGATCTGCTTTTCTGATTATCATAAGCAAAAAAGAGTAGTTTTAACTGGCTTATCAAATGTTGCCGGAAAGATAACAGCAGAAATTCAGGAGACTAAAGTTTCAGTCAGGGCAGTCTTTTGGTGGAATATGTAAGGAGAAGACGTCCCTCTCTAAATAGGTGGTGTCGCTCAAAGTGGGGTGTAGGCATTATGAAGGTGAATTACCTAAATTTGTAGAGGATCTCATGGGAAATGTTCTCTGACCTTAAGGCTTATCTTGGGAGAAGGAACTTGATGATTTTAATAATGCTTTTAGAGCTGGGTGACAGATTTTTTTAGCTAACCAAAAATTTGTAGCAGTTACCACACCCACATACGTAATAATGTAAGTTTTTCTCCACCCACCAATAGGAATAAGAAATTTCAGAAGTTTAAGCCACCCATTTATCAGCCTAATAACCACAAGAGTTTTAATAACCTAATTTTCGCAGTAACCCACTCGAGGAGGTTTTTTAGACAGCCTGTCACAGGTCCGAGGACTACAAGAACAGTGGGAACTATCCCATTTCCCCAGAACCAAGGGCTCCAACCTGGGTCAATGGTCAGGGGCCCTTTAAACCTTATCACCCTGAGTACCATAATTGCAATAAACAGGACACCAGCAGCCATATTGTCGAAAAGTGCTTAGGACCATGCTGCGGCAGATGCTTCTCCAGTAAATACAACGCGATAACTCATGAATGTGGCTTGCTTGCAGTCTTGCCCCAAGGTATCCCAAAGAAGACAATCTGCTTTGACCCTCGGATAAGGACAATTCAAGTAAGTCTTACTGTAGCCTTACACCAAAATGAAGGTAGGGTCACAGGTGGTTATGTCTTTTGAGGACCACTTGTAGCACATACACTTGCTTCGCAGGGTGATTGGCCAGTGTCGATGATACCTACAACCGGATTGGACATTTTTCTTAAAGGGGATTAACTGGAGTCCCTGTCAGGACTCCAGTGGCACAGGTTAGGATAGAGTCTGAGTACCAGTCTGGTACCTCCTGTTAGTATTGCAGAAGATTACCTTTTGCAGGGTTGACCTCTACTAGGAACAACGTTGTGGACCCCTCAAAAGTGAGAATGTTTGGTTTTGCAGACCCGCTTTAAAGGTGGTAATGAACCATTGGACACGGTCCTGAAATTTTCATGTGCTTTCGACTAAACAGGGGAACAAGGCAGGAGCTGTGCCTCCCTGTGCCCTTCTGCACACGTGGTTGGTTTGGCATGGGGACCTGTTCATTGAGTCCCCCTCAGGAACCGAGCAGTGATGAACCGCTCACCGGACTCGGTGAGAAGTGGTCTTGGTGCGATGTGGAAAAAATCCCCTCCGCAGCGCTGATGGGCCCGGGAAGTTGTGACCTCCGGAACGCTTTCATTTACGTTGTCGCGAGTTTGGGTTCCCAAATTACCAAGTGTTTATTTTGCAGAGTGATCAAATACAAGACTCTTTTTAAGAGACCTGTGCTTTGTGACGCGGCAGAACTTTTAAAGTGCTTTGTCAGTATTTTTACAGTTCTGAAAAAGGGCATTTCCCAGTGTTAAACGGGAGAGCTAAATAATCAGTTTTATTAATAAATTCCTTTTCTAACAGTTACCAGAGTCTGCCCCCTTTTTCTGATAATTTTGTTGTGTGGTTTGAGATTTCTGTGAAACATTTTGCCCTCTTAGGCTTTGCACAAATCACCCAGAAGTCTATTTTATGAATGTCATGTAGTTTTTGAGAGGCCTACTTGAGGTTAAATTTACCAATGTATATCATCCTAGGGTCAAAGAAAGCTCCATGGTTTTCCCCAGTCTCTCAGGGCAATGCATATTTTTTACCCATTTACCAGAAGGCCGGGAGGAGGGAATTGCCCCCCCTTTTCATTACCGTGTGGGGAAGCACTCTGGATCATTAAGTCATGTGCACGTGAAGATGGTGATGTTTCCCCAGCGGTGTTTTTCTCGGTTTCAGAAAATTCTTGGCTAAGATGAGAGTCGATGGCACTAGTGCACCAGTCTGCCAGTCCGCCCAGGATGACGTGGGACTATGAGGTGGTGCTAAAACATTCTGGAAGCTGGAGAGATGGGATTGGCATTGGAGCCGGGTCCTGGGAAGGCTATGATGGAACTGTGTGGTGACTTCAAAATGATGATGGATAAAGTCCCTGAGAAAGATAATGTAAGCAGGAAAATTGTAAGAGATTGTGGAAGATTTGGATCTTCTGAAAGACTGGTTGAAGTGTTGGCTCAGCCATGGTGCCCTTAGTGAAAGACTTTTGGATGCTGAAAAATGGGGCCATGTTAAACCCATGAGGTAGAGGTTTCCGAATTTTGTGAAATATCAGCAGGCCTGGCAATGATTAAGCTGGGGTGAAATAGGTTCCTTGAAGGAAGTGAAGTGTTTATTTCTAGAGACTGTTTGTTATCCAGCGAGAGTCGATGGACGTTGTTTTTTACTGGTCTTACACTAGGTGATACCTTGAAAACGTGCACTGACTGCCGCCAGGGACAATTAAAAAATTAGGTTTTGTCTCCTCTTTATGAACTACATGCAAATTGTGTGAATGAACAGTGGGTGCGTCATCTGCTTCCCACGACCATGTGTGCCAAGGACACACCCGTATTTGTAACTTTAATATCTCTGTCCATGTACCTTTTGTATGCCATTAACCCTCAAGATCTTTTATGTGTAATCCTGAGTTACCCACCCCGGGTTTTGCAAAATGAAACAGAGGTTGGGTCAGTCTTGTTGCAGGGTAGAGCGGGAGAAGTAATGCCACTCGGCTGCTTCTCACCAAAAAGTAGCAGGCACCAAAGAAGTTATACCTCCATAGAAAAGGAGGCTTTTGCCTTAGTGTTGGCAGTGCAACATGTTGAGGTGCATATATCATCATAAGTTCACTCTATAACTGTGTATAGTGACCATAATCCCTTACGTTTCCTTCACTTAATGAGGAACCACAATCAGAGACTTACGAGGTGGGCCTTGTTTCTCCAACCTCTTAATCTGGTGATTCATTATGTGAAGGGAGCGGAGAATGTGGTTGCTGATGCCTTGTCTCGTGTTTAAAGTGCACAATGTAGTGTATAGATCACTTATCTATTCTTAATTTGCAGTGATTTGCGGTAGACGAGTAGATGGAACTCTGGACCACCCAAAGGAGAAGGGCAGGTTGAGCTGGAGCTGGAGGTTTAAGGATTCCCTAGTGTGTGTGTATTTAGGGGGGTAGTCACATCAAAGGCCATGCCTAGGTAAGGTATGCTACGTTTTTTAGGTGTTGGCTGGAATGCCTCACCTCTGTTTCATGTTGGTATAGGGACTGTTGGACCTAACGTTTTAGTGAATGTGGGGCTGGCGGTGATGCCCTCCACTGTTTGGGTCATGTCTTTTGATCCGAGGTGTTTTGGTTCTCCAGGACTCTTTTTCAATTTTTCCTTTTTGGATCACCGCTGGGGTGACTCCAGGGTCCTTGATGTAATTTAGGTAAAATGCATCAACGCCAGAGCCTGGCCAGCGCTGTGTTGTAATGGTGCCTTTCCTTAAAACAGCTGTCTAAGAGTGTGACTGTGAGCTCGTTGGGCATAGAACTTGATCACTTTTATGTTCGACGAGTTTCATATGTCTGCAATCTAGTACCTCAGTTTGTTAATATTGCATATTTGTAGTACCAAAAGACCGTGATTGTATGGTGGTCATTACCCAGTTATCATGTTGCTAGTTGCCTCAGACCTTAATGTGGGGCTTATTTTCTTTTTTTTTCTTTTTGCCTAGCGGTGTCCGTAGGGACCCCACTAGCAGAGTGAGACCTATGGTCTGGGGGTGGGGGTGTTATGCAGGGTTCTGCATGACATTGTAATGTACATATAGTGGAGAAGTGTGCCATAATAATATGAATATTATAGTTGTAAAGAATAATTTTATAATTTATAATGTGCATCTGTAAAGTACTCTAACTGTAATTATAAAGAAATTCTGTTAATGATTTATTTTCCAAGGATGTTTGGGTATGCGGAGTAAGGTGGTTTGAGGGAGTCACGTGACGTTAGCAGGGTGTGTAGAGGCTGGCGTCGGAGATGCTGTGTATTTAAGATAAGTTTGTAGTTGTACACTCATTTTATTTATCCAACTCAAGCCATAGGCTCGCATATGGCTTACCTGCATGTTCACCCAGGCTCTGACATCGTCAGGGTGCTGTGGGATGAGTGAAGAAATAAGAAATGAGGTTTGTAGCGTAATGACGGCCTGACGCTGACGAAGCCTAGTGGTTATGGTGGCTGAACCTCCAGCCAGCTGTGGTGTGTACCCTTATTTGGGCATTTAGAATTAAGGTTTTTCTGTTATGTTATGTTATGGTGATTAAATAGATATATTTTCCTAATTGGGATTTTTGCCTATCCCTCTGTTACCCAACCCCTTGAAGTACACATACCAGTTTAGCGCTTTCTGTTTTGACTGGGATAGCCCTGGGTGGCCGGTTTGGGCTTGAGATAAGAACATAAGAAGATAAGAACGAAGGAACACTGCAGAAGGCCTACTGGCCCATGTGAGGCAGGTCCAAGTCTCCTACCAGCTTAAGCCAATGCACCCAACCTAGTCAGGTCAGGTCACATTGACTTAAGGGAGGAACACGGCAACCGACCTGGTAGCACAAGCTATCAGGTCCAACTCACACCCACCCACATCCACTCATGTATTTATCCAACCTATTATTAAAGCTACACAACGTTCTGGCCTCTATAACTGTACTTGGGAGTTTGTTCCACTCATCCACAACTCCATTACCAAACCAGTACTTTCCTATATCCTTCCTGAATCTGAATTTTTCTAACTTAAAACCATTTCTGCGAGTCCTGTCTAGGCTAGATATTTTCAGCACACTATTTACATCCCCTTTATTTATTCCTGTCTTCCATTTATACACCTCAATCATATCCCCCCTAATTCTACGGTCTTTCTAGAGAGTGCAGATTCAGGGCCCTTAGTCTATCCTCATAGGGGAAGGTTTCTGATACATGGGATCAACTTTGTCATCCTCCTTTGTACATTTTCCAGAGCATTTATATCCATTCTGTAATACGGTGACCAAAACTGTGCAGCATAATCTAAATGAGGCCTAACCAAGGATGTATAGAGTTGAAGAACAACCTGAGGACTCCTATTATTTATGCTTCTTGATATGAAGCCAAGGATTCTATTAGCTTTATTGCGAACAATTATGCACTGTTTTTCTTGGTTTCAGATACTGCTAACCAAACTCCTAAATCTTTTTTGCAATCCGTAATTTTAAAAGATCTACATTATTTAGTTTTATATGTGGCATGGTTTTTGGGTCCTGTCCAACATTTAGAACTTTGCATTTGTCTATATTAAACTGCATCTGTCACTTCTCCGACCACTTCATCAGTCTATTCACAAATCCTGGAGTGCTCGAATGTCCTCGTCAGAATGAATTAGTCGGCCTATTTTTGTGCCATCTGCAAACTTGCTTATGTCGTCTTTATGCCCCCCATCTATGTCGTTTATGTATATGTGAACAGCAGGGGGCCCAACACTGACCCCTGTGGAAAAACCGGGTCGTGCGCTTCCCCACTCTGATTTCTCCCCATTTATGCAAAAATCTCTGCTGCCTATTTGTCAACCATGCCTCTATCCAGGAAAAAAATTCTCCTCCTATTCCATGTGCCTTAATTTTCCTCAATAGTCTCTGATGTGGGACCCTGTCAAAAACCTTTCTGAAGTCCATATACACAAATTTTCATATTCATTACCATGATCTACCTCCTCAAATAAACCTTTGTGAAAAAAGTTAATAAATTCGTAAGGCAGGAACCCCTTTTTAAAACCATGCTGAATTCGTTGATTAATTTATGCTTTTCAAGGTGACTACGAACTGCCTCGGCAATTATTGATTCCATAAATTTTCCCACTTTTGGAGGTTTAGGCTTATTGGTTATAGTTCGAAGCTAAGGACTTGTCACCTGCTTTAAAAATAGGTATCACATTTGCCATTTTCCACTTATCTGGCACCATGCCAGTTTGTAGTGATATGTTGAAAAGATTAGCCAAAGGTTTTCTAAGCCCTCTTTACATTCCTTTAGAACCCTTGATACAGTTCATCAGGGCCTGGGGATTTGTTAGGTTTAATTTATCTATTTGCCTAAAGGGCCATGTCACTTGTGACCCTAATCGTACACAGTTTATTATCGTCCTGTTCTACATAATTTATCATTTCTGGAATATCGCTGGTATCCTCCTGTGTAAAAACTGAGAGGAAGTAATTGTGTTAAAAATTCTACACATTTACTTATCACTGTCAGTGAGCTGATCCGAGGAACTTTTGAGTGGGCTATCCCTTTTCCCTGATCTTAACTTCTGTAAATCTGAAAGAATCCTTTTGGTTAGTCTTCGATTCTCTTGCAACTTTAACCTCATATCTCTTTTGCTTTTCTAATTCCCTTTTTATTTCTCTCTTTAACTGAAATAAACGATTTCTTAATTGCCCTTCTGCTCTTTTGATTTTGCCTATATATGCCTCTCTTTTGACAAATCAGATATTTTAATCTATTGTTTATCCATTTAGGATCATTTTTGTTTGATCTGATTTCCCTATTTGGAACATAATTGACTGAGCAGCTAGACTATGCCCTGGAAAGCATCATATCGGCAACCATCACCACATACCTGACCTTAGTCAGGTCATTCCAGTTAAGCCCTCCTAAGTAATTTTTCCAGTCCTATGAAATCAGCCAAGCGAAAGTCAGGGACGGAGACTTGATTGCCATTAGTAGGGGAATTCCATGATACATTAAAACTGAGTGATTTTTGATCACTTTCCCCAAGCTCATCATTAACCTCAAGATTATTAATTAGTGTTTCCCTACTGGCAAGAACCAAGTCAAGGAGGTTATTTCCCCTAGTTGGCTGTCACAAACTGTTTTAAAAAACAATCCTGGTATCATGAAAGTCACCTAATCAAAATTTTCCTGTCAAAATTGCTCCATCAATTTGTCTATAGTTGAAATCCCCCATTACAAACATTTTCGTTTAGATGCCTTACGAATTTCGCCCCTAGTTTTTACTGCACCCCCTTCAAGATTTGGGGCCTGTAAATACACCCAAAATTAGTTTTTCTGGGCCCCTCGAGAAGCTGAAACCCAAACAGTTCATGGCGACGCTTCTCTTTTATACATGTTTTAAACAACATTTAAATTTTCTCTGACATACATCGTACTCCACCCCCCTTCCTGTTGACCCGTCGTGTGGAAAAATTTTTTAGCCTTTATGGGGAATTCAGAGGGCTCCTCATTTTTCAGATTGGCCAGGTCTCGTTTAGCAATAATATCTATTTTTTCCCCTGCACTTACAATTAATCTTAGCTCATCCTTTTTTCTTCCCTTCTCTTTAGTATATAAACCTTAAAGGGGAGCTATCCCTTGCGTCTGCTGCTTCCCCCTTTTTTTGCTGACTGATCTTTTGCTTTATTTTTAATTTTCATGTGAATCCCTTTTATCATTTACTGTTCCAACCTGTGTTGAAACCCTGCTTTTTTCCCCCCACCACCCCCATATCATCTTCTATCAGTTTAAAATCTGGGCTTTTTTCCCCCAAAGGCTTTAAAATTGATTTTGCAATGCTACCCCCAACCCCCAAGAGATGTACCCCATCCCTTGCAACATATCATTTTTTCCCATAAAAGTTGTTCAGTTGTCAATGAAGGGTTTGGGCAAGTTCCTTGCAGTATCTTCAAGCCGAAATTTACACCAATTTCCTAGACACTTTCTTTTTATCCCTTCTAGGAAAAGTGCTAATATGTTGGGACCCCTCCCTTAGATTAAATAAAAATCAAGCGACCTTTTTTCCACAGCTTTCTCCCCTCCCCTTTCCCATTCATTTCCACCCGACTGAGCAAAAAAATGGGCTGTTCCCCTTACGACTGATTTTCCAAAACCCGTTAACTATGTCCCCAAAACCACTCCAGGGAAGCACACTCTACTCTATCTTTTATTCCTATTACAAAAACACGGTCAATAATTTTTAAACCCGAAGTCACCAACCACAGAAAGCGCTTACCTCTGTTAGCGGGGAAAAATAGTACCCTTTACCTTCACGGCCATGAATACATTCACCCGAAGAAAGAGAAGCGTTTCCCTACCTTTGTTTCACTCTTAAATTTCCTTTCTGATGCCCCTCCCATTCGGCCCCGCCCTTGTAGAGGTGTGGACTGCACCTCACTGTGGTAGCCGTTGCTACCTCCCCACCTTCACCCCCCCACAGCGAGAGACAGACGCACCTCACTGCTAGAACCTCATTCCCCACAACTCCAGCCATCTCCCCAATTCTCCCACCCCTTGAGGTGGACCTTCGCCTCCCAATTCCTCCTGGAGAAGCAAAACCTCTCCCTTTAACTTTTCCAACATCAATTTTTAAAACATGCAGAAGCAAACCATGCTTTTTAACTGTACGTTTACCCCAAAGCAGTCAGGGTCGTGACCCCACGTGCGATGACCACCTTTTCCCTTAGCCCGCCAAACCCCCGCTATCCCACTTTTTTGCGTAACACCCGTTTCCCCAGACCTTTTTTTTGGATTTATTTTCTTTCTTTTTTCCTTTTTTCCAGCGGTGTCCATGAATTCCACTAGCAGAGTGAAACCCATGGTTTGGGGTGAGGGGTGTTATGCGGGTTTGATGATATTGTAATGTATTACGTAGGAGGGTACCATAAAGTATGAATGTTATAATTGTAAAGCATAATTTTATAATTCAAAATTTCATTTGGGGTTTGTAAAGTACCCTAAAGTAAATTATAAAGAAATCCTGCCCCGGATTTATTTTCCAAATGTGGTTAGGGGATGGGATAAGCGTGGGCGAGAGATAAGGGGTCCGCATGGCAGGGGGCTGGGATCCCAGATGCCTAATTAAACTAAGTTTTGTATGTGACCCCTTTTTTTAGCTAATCAAGCCTTTGGGTCTTCTAGGTTTATCTCTATGCTCACCCAGTCTCTGACTGGGTCAGGGTGCTGTGGGAAGTGAGGAAAAAAGAAAAAAGATTTGGGATTTGGTATGAAGGCCCGGCGCTGCTAGGCCAAGTGTTTGGTGTGGACCGCCACCGCCTTCTTTTTGTGCCCACTATTTGGGGTTTAGGATAGGAGATACATGAAAGGTTTTTCTGAGTGTGTATATAAAGTTTAACGAATAAATAGTTTTTTTTTTTATATTTTTTTTAAAAAACTGCTTAACAAATACTTTGTAAACAAAAAACAAAAACCCCCTGGGAAAAAAAAAAAATTGGAAAAAACCAACCCCCCCAACCCTAAAAAAAACCCCAAAAAAATTAAAAACCAACCCCCGAATTTATAAAAAATTAAAGACTCAAAAACCCCACAAAAATAAAAAAAAAATAACAACTCAAACGGAACAAAAAAAACATATGTTTACCTTGATGTCACAAGAATTGGCTAAAAGAGCATCTACCAACCCATACACCACAATATTGAAAACCCAAACCCTTCCAAAAACCTTACAAACAGTTTTTATAAAACAGAGAAAAACAATAAGATTAAAATAAAATTTTAAAAACCATACTAGATATTACAAAACCTCTATTCACACCGGTACATTTTAAGAACCCATAGACAAGGCCATTTACAACCATATACAAAACCCCCAAACCAAACAAAACCCTAAAAACCCCTCCTTTTTAATAATCATTTTTCCCAGGCAAACCAGCTGACATTTCTACCCCCCCCCCCCTTTGTACAGTCCCCGTCTAAAAACTTAAAATTTTCCTAATAAAGGTCATCCCCTGACCTCACAAAACCAAAATTTGGGTATGCATGAACAAACAAAAACACAAAATTACGACCAAACAGATATGAAACTTAATTCATATACCCACACTTTAATAATAGAAGAATTTCCCACCGATATGAATCAAATTTAATGTTAACCATGATTACAAAACATTCAAAACCTTGCATATAGTGGTTCAAAAAAAATGCAAGAAAATACACCACTTGCCACATTAGCGGTACAATACTGTTTTAAATTATTTAAAAAACCCGAGACAAAAAAAAAAAAAACTGAGTAGTTTAAAAAAAAGGGCTGCTGTAAGTGCCCCCAAAAAAGAACTGACATTTCTCAAAAAAATTTTGTTTTGATACCAACGTGCCAATCAAATTTATTAAAAAACGAATCCAAGGGCTCTTTTCCTGGCTTTAAAGGAAAATTTTAAACCCATAAACAAACCATCAGGCTTAGAAATTTTAACCCGGAAACCACACATTACTCACAGACAAACATTTGTGAAACATGACTTACCATCCATACCAATTCCACTACCTTCCTTTTCACACTACACATTCCAGAAAAAAAAAAAACCCCCCCCCCCCCCCCTTTACTTTCCCCCAAAAGGTACCACTCCTTTGCCACCCTCAGGACCCCGCCAAAGGGAACCCACAGGAGTTTCCTAACCCTTCCCGGGGAAACTTTTTCCCAAGACCCCCATAACCAAACTTTTTCCTACATTTTCGTCCTATAGAAATCTGGCCCCCAACCTTTTTAACCCATATCCCCCTTAACCCCCCTCATTCCCCAGAAATGCCCCAATAATCCACTATGTCTTAAATTATTCCAACCCCAGGAATCCCTTACATCCAGTAAAAAGTTTTTAAAAGCGGAAACGACCCCCCCCCCAACGTTGATAACCCCCCCCATCCATGATCCAACCCCCTCCAAGGGAAAGTAAAAAAAAAAAAACCACAAAAAAACGCCTTTTAAACACACCACAAAACGAAAAAAAGCCTCTTCCCAAACCCCTAACGTAACATTCCCCTTAACCCAGACCCCAGAAAACCCTATATACTAATTCTCTTCTCTGCCGGTATCCGAAGCTTACAAAAATCTTTCCAAATCCCCCCAACATACGGGGGATACACGGCTACCCCTTGCAAAATTTCCTTGCCTTTTCATTTCCCCACCAACCGTTTCATTTGATTTTATCCACCTGTTGCACGTCAATAAAAACTCAAAAACTCAAAAACCCCCTCTTCCTTCCACTCCCCATTTAGTCCTCCCCCTAACCTTTCCCCTACTTAGCGCCCCTCACACCCCCCTTCCCCATAACCCCATTTGATATATACAGCCTTTTCTCTCAGCCCCTAAAGGCAAAAAACCCCTAAACCCCCTCTCCGAACATCTCATAACTACCTCCTTATTTAACCCATGCCCCCCCCAAATCCCCACAAAAACTTCACACCCTCCTCGCATTCCACAATATCCGTACCTCAAAGGGGAAAAAACCTTGCCCCCCCCCCCATACCTTGTTAGACAAGTGAATTACCACCACTCCCCTCTTTTTAAAGCTAAGTCCCTCGCATTTTAAACCTCCTAGTCACTTAAAACCTTACCCGTGAAGACTCCAAATTTACCCCGCTGCTAAATTCCCAAATCCATATCCCACATACCTTGATTCTGTCAAACTGTCCATCCTAACCCTTCCCCAACCCCCCCCCCACCAAATTTCCGCCTAGTAACCTTAAATTTAACCGATTAACTCTCATTCCTTTATACCAACACTGAATCACCTACCCACCCTCCTTAACTCCTCCTTCCCCTTAGAAAACAGTAGTATCATCCACATACCCAACGAGCCCCCTTTGCCCCCCCCCCTCCTCTCCTACTGTTCATTACCCTCTCAACAAACTATAAAAGGGATTCTCACAACGCAAAGAGCAGCTTGACTGGGACACCCGTCTCAAACCTCCTCCTTGGTAACTTTCCCCCAAACCTCCCATTAACCTGTACCCACCCCCTGCCCCATCAAACAGGGTGTTCACCCACCTCCTCCCCTCCTAAAACCCAAAACCCTCTAAGAAAAACCCCAAGAAACTCTGCCCCGAAAACATAGCTTTTCCCCCAAATTAAACCTATATTCCCCCTCCCTACATCTTTTAGAAAACCAAAATAAAACCCAGCCAAAACCCCCCCACCTTCTTCCGGGAATCCCAATGTCCCCTATGTAACACTAAACCCAAAATTTCCCTCATTCTGTTCCCCCAAACCTTAAAAAAAATTTTGTAACCCGGCACATTAACGTAATGCACGGAATCTTCAAAACGGGGTTTCTTCTTTTTGGCAAAAAACCGGACCCCCGTTCTTTGTTTTTTTCCCCACCCCTCCCACTACTTAACATAAAATTTCAAAACCCCACCAGGCAATCCTACACTCCCCCAATGATCCCTATAAAAATCGTTTGGGGGTAACCCCTCTATGCCGGGGGTTTTACCCGGGCACACCCAAAAACTCCCTCCCCACCTCCTCTACATTAATACTACCCCGATTCTGTCACTGTCCTGCTCACTTAAAATTTAATTAAACCCTTCACCCCCAAACCGCCCTCCCCTCCCCCCCCAACCCTCCCCACTTCTTCCCCTAAAAAAAATCTGCTACAAACTAATATTTTCCGTTGTGGATAGGCCTTGACCCCCCTCAAAGCCCCCCCCCCCTTACCTCCCCAAAATATACGCCAAGGTGGTCTTCGCCGCCTTCCTTAAACCCCTTAAAAAAAAACCCGGGGCCACCCCCTTTAAGACATCCTCCAACCCGCCCAAACCCAAATTGCCCAAATTTTTCATTGTGAATTTCCGCCCCCCTATTTCGCAAACGTTCCATATCCTCACCCCCCCCCAACTTCCTCTGCATAACATCATTTAACTGACCCTCAAATAATTTTGTAGGCCCATAGTCCACCAGCCACTCCTTCCCCCGTTTTTTAAAAAAATTTTCCCAAATTTTAAAAACTTTGGGCCCTCTTTCCCCCACCAATCCAGCAAATCCATTTCCATTTCCTAGCCCCCCACAAGATTTCCACCAATCTTCAAACCCCGTAGGCACCCTTTTCCCCTAATTAGCCTAAATTTTAATTTTCCAAATACCCTGCATAAACCCCACTATGCCATTACCCTCAAATCTGCTAAACAGCACGATGTCAAAAAAACCCCACATCGTAGTCCTCACCCTCCCACCCATCCCCTTCCCTTTAACAAAAATCCTATCTAACCGGGGCCTCAATCCCCTACGAAAAAAGTGTGCTCCACTAAAATCCCCTCTTCCCCCCACTCTACTGCTCCAACATCTCGCAAAAAATCCCGCAGACCCCCAAAACAAAAAACCCGCCCCCCCGGAACCAATCACCCTTCCAAAAGACACAATTCCAACCCCACCAATCACCGAAAAGCAGTAACCCTCTCAAGTGATATCCCAAAACCTCGCGTAAAAACCACCTTCCCCTTTGTTTTACAGTTGTGGCATGTACACCCACAAAAAAAAACCCCCGGGCCCCCCAAAAAAAATCCCCCCTGACAACCCTCCACCCCCCCCCCTCCTCCCCCCCCAGGATACGAAAAGGGACGGGTCCCCTTTAAACCGCCACAGCCACACCCCCTTTAAACCTCAAGCTCACTGTAAACAACCTATAAACCTTTTAAAAAAAAACCCCATCCTAACCTATGGTTAATTTTCCCGCAAAAAAAAACACAATACTAAATTCCCCCAAAACCCCTCTAAAATACCTCTTTACCTCGTTTTTAAGACCTTTACATTGAAAGTTAACACCCGAATTTTACAAGAAGGCGGGGTTACCCCGTCCGCTGGGCTTTCTTGGTCCCCTTTCTAGGTCCGGTTCTTCTCTATCAATCCCGTTCCTGCCCTCCAACCCCCCCCTGTCCCTTCCCCCCTAGCTTCCCCTTGCCCCCCCCCCCGCCCCCCCCGATTGCCTTTGCAACCCAGCTGCCCACTCTTCTTCCCAGGGGCCTTTCCTGGTGTGAGGGCCTCGTCCATGTCGATGCCCCCGCGACTCTTGCGGGAGTACCCCAAAATACATTTCTCTGCAACCACACTTCTTGATGGACCTCCACCACCACATTGCTCCCTTTTGAACCTCACTCAAATCTTCCTTCCCTGCTTCTGTTCACCTCACCTGTCATCACCTACCTCAATCACTTCCCCACCAATCTCCGACTCTTCCCAAAAAAACTTCAGCACAGCCCCCAAAATCCCCTCCTGACTACTCGCTTACTAAAGGCCGTCGACGGGGAATATTCCCTCCCCCCCCTTTCCACTGTATGTAACACACTCTCCAAAACCACCTCTGCCCTGCGCCCCTACTCCTAGGCCCTGTACCCCGGCTTTTCCCCTTCCCCTCATTACATCCGTGGCTTCTAAAGGGTTCCACAGAGGCTGCTCCGACGCCTAGGCTCCCGTCTCCTGGGGCTTTTTTGCCACCCGGGGCTATAAGAGTCACATAACGCACTCCCCTTTCCCCTGCCCCCATAGTGTCAAAAACCTTGTTTTATTTACCAAGTAACTATATGAACGGTCTCCTCAGGTATTTTCGTGTGCAGGTCCTTTCCGGCATCCCCTCATAAAAGGGGCCCTCCCTCCCATTCCCAGCTCGTTAGTGTACAGTTCCATAACCCCCCTGAACACTTCCCTTTTAAACTGTATGCTGTTGCCTCAAAAGGTACATTCCCTTTCCTTCACCCAAGTAAAATACTTAGAACATCTGCAAGCATACTTCCACTGCCGAATTGATGCTCATCCGTCGTTTTTGAATTCATCTACTTGGGGAAATAGAAGGCCCCCCAGAACTTCACAAGACCCCTTTAATTTCCCTTCAATGCCACACCATAAGCTCTTTTATTGGGGATGCCATAACAGTCCCCGTAATGCTTGGGAAGAACTTTCTCGTGTCGTTTGCTTAAAGATCCCCTAACCCTGAATGCGACTGATTTATGCTCGGACAGTCGGTCCCCATCTTGGGCTAATACATTTTTCCCCCACCAGGTTGGGGTCAAAAACCAGTAGAAGGGCCCCCCTCCCCGCAGGTCGAGAGACGAATGCGAATAAATATTTCATTTTCCTAAATAGGATTTTTTTTCTGCCCTCGGCAACCCCCCCCCTGAAGTAACAAATACTGGTTTAGCACTTTTGTTTTTACTGGAATAGCCTGGGGGGCCTTTTATGCCTGGGGGGTGGAAATTTTTCTTTGCCCCTTTAAAAAAGGCTCTAGCCCCCCGGTACTCACTTTTCTGCATAAGAGAAAAGGGGAAATTATTTTTAAATTTCCCGGGGTAATTTGGGGAACCCCTTTCTTCGTTTCCTCATTAAAATATCTGGGGAAACCCCCTTTGACCCATGCATGTAGGAGAAAGAAGGTAACAGCTATAGTGAGCGAAAAGCCAGATGAAGTTCCTCTACAGACAACACGGTCTAAAATACTTGGCTCACGGGCCCTATGCTACCCCATACATGTCATATAAATAGACTTTCTCTTCATGGTACTCTCCATGACAAAAAAAAAAAATAAAAAAAATGAAAATAAACGCCCTCCCCAGGACAAAATGGAAAAATTTATCCCGGCCCGTGTCCCAAAAGATGATTTTAAAAATGGGGGTATTTTAAGTTAAGACGGAAACAAATGAATTAAATCAATTTTAAAAAAAAATTTCTCACAAAAAGTGTCCAGAATATCTTGCCCGCTAAATTTTGTAAAACTGGGGCCACACAATCATGGTATAGGGGAAAGAGCACAAATTTTTAGTAAACACAGTCAGTGGCCAGGCTTTAAACCCCTTTTCTTTGTCTACAAAAAAGGAAAGGAACAGCTCCCCACATGCAAAGCGAGTCATAGATGAACCGTTCAAAAGAGGCCAAAAATGCTATAATGAGCGATAGATAGAGACAGAATCATTTTTTTATTTTTTTCTAGTAACACCATGAAATATAAATAACCATTTTAACCCTTTTTTTTCTAGTATACTCCCATATCGTATAAAAAAAATTTACTCCTTTTTTGGGATAATAATAAGGGATTAAAAGGACCCCCAATTGAAATAATCACTTTGATTCTCAGATTTTCCTAGGTTTCAACAATGCAGCGGTATGATAATCGTTTTATTGTATTTGTGTATAATCATAAAATTTCTTTTTTCACTATGGCATCCCCCCCTTTTTCCCAAAATTTCCCGCGCGGGGCCCCTAACCCCCTCTTTTTCCACTAAGTTTTTCGAAGGGTCAACAGATCACATTTTTTTCACATTATTATATAATTCTATATACACAACGAATTTATGAAAATTTTATTAAAAAAATTCCACAGGGGTAACCCGGTATCATTGATCCCATCTGGGCAGATTGTAGTGATGGACATATTTAATGTTGCAATGGAAAATGGCAAATTTGAGCCCACTTTTAATTAAGAACTACTGGGATGTTTTAAATGGGCCCAAATCATTTTTGGGTAAAGTGACCTCGCGTGACATGAAAAAGTGAAAAAAAAGGATTTTTTTAATTTCATAAGATTTATTTAATTTGATCAAAAGAAATAAATAGTTAGGCCATGTTTTGTAAAAGGGATTTAATGGGTTTGAGTGGATGCCCGATCTGAGGAGTTGAAATAAGCTGGTGTTGGTTAGTAGAAGGGGGTTTTAGGGTTCTTTTTCGTGAGTAGGATTCGGTTGGGAGTGGTTTTGAGTATGATGTGTGAGGGATAGGAACGGGTTTTTTTGGGTTACGAGGTGTTTGAGAAAAAAAAGAACTATTTGGGGTGGTTTTAACTCTTTAAAAAAATCGTTCAATATTAACCCTGAGAACAGGGTTAGGCTGTGGGGAAAAGGGGTGATGGGTTGGGTCTTTGGTCCTAAGGGGGGATCTTTTTCCCAGGGAAATTTATGAATTGAAAATTTTAAAAAGTATTGGGAGTGTAAAAAATGAAATAAGGTTATAAAGAATTATTTAAAAAGGGGATAAATGAGTTATATGGGGTGTGGATGGGGTAGTGTGTGTGGTCTTGGGGGGGGAGCATATTTATGAGGTTTAAATATAAAAAAAGTTCAGGTCTTTAAAATTTTATATACGTCATATCACTTTAAACCTGAAAATAGTAATCACTTTCGTGGTTACCCCCTAAAATCCGTATGCATAAAGAAATAATATGATAATTGAAAATTCCCTTTATCACTCCCCCAATGAGGAGGAACTTACTGGGGGTGGAATGAAAATTATATATTTTTTAAATAAATAGAAAAGTTTTTTAAGGAATGAAAAGAAGAAAATTTTTCTTAAAGAGATATGAATTATAAATTGGAGTGATATTTTTAAAAAAAAAAAATGTAAGTGAACAGGAATAGGAGAGAAAGGAGAGAAATAATAATAATAATAATGATAATAATAATAATAATAATAATAATAATAATAATAATATATAAAACAACAAAACAGAACTGTAATAATAATAACAACAACAACAACAACAACAATAATAATAATAATAATAATAATAATAATAATAATAATAATAATAATAGTAATAATAATAATAATAATAATAATAATAATAATAATAATCTGAATTTCTACAAGTACTTGCACAACGTATACAAACTTAGTTGACATCAATGACCTACTACTATATAGAAAGCTCTTTGTTATGCAAAGCTGTTTCTGCAAATTAGGTAAATTTTGTCCCCAGGATGTGACCCACACCAGTCAGCTAACAACCAGGTACCCATTTTACTGATAGTTGAACAGCGACAGCAGGTGTCTTAAGGAAAAGTCTTTATATTTCCACCTGTACCGGGGATCGAACCAAGGACCTCAGTGTGTGAGCTGACTGAGCTAACAATCGAGCTTCGGGGAGGTAAATGGAGTACAACAACACCTGGGGCAAGCAGGTGAGCCCCGGCTTGTTTGTGCATGATGATATTATGTGACTGAATGAGTCACACGTAAGTCAGACATTAGAGGGAGGAGGGGGAGAGAAGGGGAGACTGGTTGGAGGTAGTAATGAGAGAGGGTTGATGTGAGAGAGAAGATGATGAGATAGAGAAGGTAAGGGAGACTGACTAGGTGAGGGAGGGAGGCTTGGGCTGGTATTGTTGGTAATAAAGTCACACTCTCAATAAGGGGGAGAATGGAAGTTAGTTGGTTCAGGATATGAAGGTTGGTGACAGAGTGAGGTTGACAAGGTTCTTGATCCCAACAATGCAGGATGGGGGGGTTTAGGTTGGAAGAAAAGATAGATGCTTTATTTAGTAAATTTATGGAGAAAAATGAGAGAATTAATAGAATAAAAGGAAGATAAATGGAATAAACAAAAGTTAAAATTGTAAGTCTTATATAATGTTGAAGAGTAAAAGTTGTATAACATTGTTTACCAGTCATGAATACAGGAAATATATTTCTCATGTTAGAAATGTTTACTATGTGATGTATAATTAAATGTATAAATTTAAGCTGTATACCTGAAAGTTTTTACCTTGTATATACGTTGGTATGAAAATAAAATTGTATGTTTTATATACTTTGAAATGTTACTAACTTTAACTGGAAGACCTTTTGATGATGATAAAAGTAGTATAACATTCTCAGATTGGTATTATGATTATTAGTAGTTGTGTATTATGACTAAGAAACTGTATTAATTGTAGTAATTTTATATTAAAAAATGAAGAGAATTAACTATATGGAATAAACAGAAGATTTTAAATAAGCTTTAAATGTGGAACTTTAAAAAGATATATTGGATTCATTCAGAAAGTTATGGTTAAAAGAGAAGGTTGTTGTAGACTTTATTATAAATATTTTACTGGTATTCTTGAAGAATTTATGATTTTACAATGTAATGTCTACTAAAGTTGTATTTCTTATTAAATATATTCAAGAAATTTTTTTATTATTTCTAGGGATGATAATATATCTTGAGATACTTTTATAGAACTTGTGTAGTCATGAGTAAGAAAAATATATTTATTTTAGTTATTTAATAGAAAACTGAATATAGGAGAGTTTGTGTTAGTGAGAGTGTGAGAGGGTAGTTCTGGGAGCTTAGAGCAGTGGTGGTAAAAATCACAGGTAATGCATCACACATTACAACATTACTTGTGATGAGGAGAGAGGGAGGAAATAAGTGAATACACTTTAAAACAAAATGTAATGGTGGAGGAAGTGATGGATGGGGGTTGTGATGGAGTTAGTGGAGAGGGGATAGAGGGAGGAGAGGTGAGGGGGTGATGGTAGCGGTGAGGCTTGGTCTTAGGTGGAATCTTGATCCGAGGATCAAGAATCCACCCAGATGTAGGATGAGGGAGAGGTAACGGGGAAATTGGGTATGGGAGGAAGATGAGGGGATATGAGGGGGACATTGGAATGAGAGTGTAGGGGAGATGAAGGTTGAACGGGACGTGAGGGGAAGACATTGTAAGGCAAATGGAACAATATTAGTCATGGTCCGGGATTCTGAGCCCCAAAAATCACACCTTTCTGTGACCCCCAAAATGCCCTCATGCAAAATATACTCATACTGAAGAACACCACATTACTTATTTGCTAAACATTTAATATCCCCTAATTTTTTTTGTGGTTAATAGATATTATGTGAACCTGAGTTACTTTCTCAAGGAATTTTGCAATAAGTGTTCGAGCACAAGACACAATGACATGTGAAATAATCTTCTAAGAGCATTGCAGACTTATAGAACGTTAGTTAAATGTTGTAAAGGACGTTGTTCAAGTTGTTTATGATGAGGATGGCAGGAAAGAAGAGAAACATATTGAATGTAATGAATGGAAATTAGTTTCCCAAAGTTAGAGGATCAATTTGAAGAAGGTTGAACCAAGGTTAGAGTAAAAAGTGTGTAGTTTCAGAAAAGAAGACAGGCATGACAAACGTCTCAGCAGGTACGAAAAAAGTGACATTCTTGGTGATGGCGATTCTCAGATTTGGTAAACGCACTGAGCCTTCTGTAATAATAGGGATAAGAAGGTGAGACAGAATGTGTTTAACTGTGGGTGACGAAGTGAACAGGTTAGATAAATACATCATCTTCTCAGTGCTGGAGGTAATGGTTGGAAATGCAAATATGAAGATTTGCTGGCTAATTACGTTGATCTAATTAGGTCAAAGGAAAGGACCCTGTTCGTATGCAGCGCTTTCCCAAAAGGGAAAGTGTGCAGTGAATGCATGTCTAAGACAATTGGGGATAAATATCTCAGACACATCTTGAAAACATTCAGTTTCCACCATACTTCATCTCAGAGTGGCAAACCTGCCCTCCACTTTATCAGACAGCAAAAACATACGTAAGAGAACTTGCACCTTGTGCATGATCTTCCCTGTCAGTAATGTGGTCAGCAAAATTTCTCCAACACTCATTATCACCAATATTATACTAACATTTATTTCCGAAGGTACCTTTAAATACCTGGCCAGACTAAAACCAGTCAGCTCCTTAGAAATCAATGCTGGTTAATACAGAATCCCTTGTTAGGGATGCGTTGAAATGGAATGGAGAAACAGGCAAGAATTTAGACCAACTGTAAGATAGAAAGAAGCAGATGTATTGAGGAAAAAGTGATGTTTTATAATTCCTATATCTATAGGTTGAAAATGCATACTTTTCCCATAAAAATATATTACTCAAGCTGTATAAGACCGTAAGAAGATAAGAAAGAAGGAATACTGCAGCAGGCCTACTGGCCCATGCAAGGCAGGTCCATGTCACCCCCAGCTTAGACCAATGAACCCATCCAGTCAGGTCACATCCACTTAAGAAAGGAGCATGGCATCAGACCCAGTAGCACAAGCTAGTCAGGTCCAATGCACACCCACCCAAACCACTCATGTATTTGCCTAACCTATTCTTAAAGATACACAGCGTTTTAGCTTATATGATGGTACTCGGGAGTTTGTTCCACTCATCCACAACTCTATTACCAAACCAATGCTTTCTATATCCTTCCTGAATCTGAATTTTTCCAACTTGAAACCAGTGATGCTAGCCATATGTTGGCTAGATATTTTCAGCACACTATTTACATCCCTTTTATTTAATCCTGTTTTCTATTTATACATTTCAATAATATCCCTCCAAATTCTCCGCCTTTCTAGAGAGTGATGTTGTAGGGCCCACAGTCTATTCTAATAGGGAAGATTTCTGATACATGGAATAAAAATTGTCATCCTCCTCTGTACGTTTTCCAGAGCATTTATACAAATTCAGTAATACGGTGACCGGAACTGTGCAGCATAATCTAAATAAGCCCTAACCAAGGGTATACAGAGTTGAAGTACAACCTGAGGACTTCTCTCTTCTTGATATGAAGCCAAGGTTTATTGAGAACACTTGTGCACTGTTGTCTTGGTTTCAGAGTACTGCTAACCAGAACTCCTAAATCCTTTTTGCAGTCAATAATATTATTATCTATATTATTTAGTTTACATATGGCATGGTTATTTTCCTGTCCAACATTTAGAATTTTGCATTTGTCTATATTAAACTGTATCTGCCACTTCTCCAAGCACTGCATCAGTCTATTCAAATCATCCTGGAGTGCTCTAATGTCACCATTAGAATGAATTGGATGGCCTGATGGAATAAATAGTGACATAAGCAAATTTGCTTATGTCGCTATTTATTCTATCATCTATGTTGTTTTTGTAAATTGTGAACAACAAGGGGCCGAACACTGATCCACTGTGGAACACCGCTTGTGACATGACCCCACTGTGATTTCTCCCAAATTTATGCTGCCTATTTGTCAACCATGCCTCTACCCAGGAAAATTTGTTTCTTCCTATTCCGTGTATCTTTCGTTTCCTCAATAGCCTCTGATGTGGAACTCCATCGAAAGTCATACTGAAATCCATATACACAGTATCATATTCATTACCATGATCTATCTCCTCAAATACCTTAGTGAAAGAAGTCAGTAAATTCGTAAGACAGCAACGCCTCATTGTAAAACCGTGTTGAGATTCATTAATCAGTTTATGCCTTTGAAGATGGCTACGAATTGCCTCGGCAATTATTGATTCCAAAAATTTTCCCTCTCTGGTATATAGTTCGAAGCTTAGGACCTGTCACCTGCCTTGTAAATAGGTATTACATTTGCCATTTTCCACTTATCTGGCATTATTCTAGTTTGTAGTGATATCTTGAAAAGATTAGACAAATGTTTGCTAAGTTCTTCTTTACATTCTTTAAAACCCTTGCAGACAATTCATCAGGGCCTGGGATATGTTTTGTTTCATTTTCTCTATTTTCTGAAGACCATGTCACTAGTTACCCCAATCATACATAATTTATTATCGTCCTGTTCAACATAAATTATTATTTCTGTAATTTCGTTAGTATCTACCTGAGTAAAAGCTGAGAGGAAGTAATTTTTTGAAAAGTTCACACATTTCCTTATCACTGTCAGTGATCTGACCTGAGTTACTTTTGACTGGGCCTATCTTGTCCCTAATCTTACTTCTGTATACCTGAAAGAACCCTTTTGGGTTAGTCTTCGAATCCCTTGTAACCTTAACCTCATAATCCCTTTTTGTTTATTTTTTTTATTCCTTTTTTTTTTATTTCTGTCTTTAATTGAATGTATTGATTCCTTAACTGCCCCTCTCCTCTTTTGATATGCTTATACATGCGTCTCTTTTGACCAAGAAGATGTTGTATTCCATTCTTTATCCACTTGGAATAATTTTTGTTAGATCTAATTTCCCTACTCGGAATAAAAGTTGTCTGCTCTGAAAAACGATGTATTGGCAACCAACACCACCTACCTGACCCATAGTCAGGTCATCCCAATTTAGCCCACTCACATAATTTCTCAGTCCCATGAAATCGGCCAAGCAGAAGTCTGGGTAGAGACTTGATTGCATTTATCTGGGTAATTCCATGATATATTGAAACTAAGTGATTAGTGATTGCTTTCCCTAAGCTCATCATTAACCTCAAGATTATTAATTAGTGATTCTTTGTTGGCAAGAACCAACTCAAGCAGATTGTTTCCTCTAGTGTAAAGCCTGATACACAGTAGCAACGGCTCTTTGTACAGAGGTCGGTAAGACTGCATTCCTTAAAAGGCATACATGTCATTTATGCTATTAAAGTGCGTCCAGTGGTCACTCATACCTACATTCTTTATCCAGTCAGAAATTTACTGCAAATGCTCTAGACATCCTTGCATTTTCAGTTCCTCTCTGCAAAATTTCACATATTATGTAATCTCTCCTTCCTAATTATATATGTCGCTGTTCCTTGCCTGCTTCTCAGGTCTCCACTTCATAGCCTACCATCATTTTTATCTCCAGCATTGTGGTGGATAATACGGTTGACACTATTACGTTATGATTTTGTCGAGTCGACTAACGCTATACTCCATCCGAGCTTCACGAAAATTAACCTTCTGCCTCCTCTTTTACTGAAACCTCTGTCCATAAAAACC
>NC_069438.1:2896104-2931014 GCF_026875155.1 Cherax quadricarinatus | reverse complement strand
TCAGTATGACTTTCGATGGAGTTCCACATCAGAGGCTATTGAGGAAACGAAAGATACATGGAATAGGAAGAAACAAATTTTCCTGGGTAGAGGCATGGTTGACAAATAGGCAGCATAAATTTGGGAGAAATCACAGTGGGGTCATGTCACAAGCGGTGTTCCACAGTGGATCAGTGTTCGGCCCCTTGTTGTTCACAATTTACAAAAACAACATAGATGATAGAATAAATAGCGACATAAGCAAATTTGCTTATGTCACTATTTATTCCATCAGGCCATCCAATTCATTCTAATGGTGACATTAGAGCACTCCAGGATGATTTGAATAGACTGATGCAGTGCTTGGAGAAGTGGCAGATACAGTTTAATATAGACAAATGCAAAGTTCTAAATGTTGGACAGGAAAATAACCATGCCATATGTAAACTAAATAATATAGATCATAATATTACTGACTGCAAAAAGGATTTAGGAGTTCTGGTTAGCAGTACTCTGAAACCAAGACAACAGTGCACAAGTGTTCTCAATAAACCTTGGCTTCATATCAAGAAGAGAGAAGTCCTCAGGTTGTACTTCAACTCTGTATACCCTTGGTTAGGGCTTATTTAGATTATGCTGCACAGTTCTGGTCACCGTATTACTGAATTTGTATAAATGCTCTGGAAAACGTACAGAGGAGGATGACAATTTTTATTCCATGTATCAGAAATCTTCCCTATTAGAATAGACTGTGGGCCCTATAACATCACTCTCTAGAAAGGCGTAGAATTTGGAGGGATATTATTGAAGTGTATAAATAGAAAACAGGATTAAATAAAAGGGATGTAAATAGTGTGCTGAAAATATCTAGCCAACACATGGCTAGCATCACTGGTTTCAAGTTGGAAAAATTCAGATTCAGGAAGGATATAGAAAAGCATTGGTTTGGTAATAGAGTTGTGGATGAGTGGAACAAACTCCCGAGTACCATCATATAAGCTAAAACACTGTGTATCTTTAAGAATAGGTTAGGCAAATACATGAGTGGTTTGGGTGGGTGTGCATTGGACCTGACTAGCTTGTGCTACTGGGTCTGATGCCATGCTCCTTTCTTAAGTGGATGTGACCTGACTGGATGGATCATTGGTCTAAGCTGGGGGTGACATGGACCTGCCTTGCATGGGCCAGTAGGCCTGCTGCAGTATTCCTTCTTTCTTATCTTCTTACGGTCTTATACAGCTTGAGTAATGTATTTTTATGGGAAAAGTATGCATTTTCAACCTATAGATATAGGAATTATAAAACATCATTTTTTCCTCAATACATCTGCTTCTTTCTATCTTACAATTGAAGGTTACAGGTGTTTCTGTGTTCCTTAACAGGTTGGTCTAAATTCTTGCCTGTTTCTCCATTCCATTTCAACGCATCCCTAACAAGGGATTCTGTATTAACCAGCAATGATTTCTAAGGAGCTTACTGGTTTTAGTCTGGCCAGGTATTTAAAGGTACCTTCGGAAATAAATGTTAGTCTAATATGGGTGATAATGAGTGTTGGAGAAATTTTGCTGACCACATTACTGACAGGGAAGATTATGCACAAGGTGCAAGTTCTCTTACGTATGTTTTTGCTGTCTGATAAAGTGGAGGGCAGGTTTGCCACTCTGAGATGAAGTATTGTGGAAACTGAATGTTTTCAAGATGTGTCTGAGATATTTATCCCCAATTGTCTTAGACATGCATTCACTGCACACTTTCCCTTTTGGGAAAGCGCTGCATACGAACAGGATCCTTTCCTTTGATATAATTAGATCAATGTAATTAGCCAGCAAATCTTCATATTTGCATTTCCAACCATTACCTCCAGCACTGAGAAGATGATGTATTTATCTAACCTGTTCACTTCGACACCCACAGTTAAACACATTCTGTCTCACCTTCTTATCCCTATTATTACAGAAGGCTCGGTGCGTATACCAAATCTGAGAATCGACATCACCAAGAATGTCACTTTTTTCGTACCTGCTGAGACGTTTGTCATGCCTGTCTTCTTTTCTGAAACTACACACTTTTTTCTCTAACCTTGGTTCAACCTTCTCCAAATTGATCCTCTAACTTTGGGAAACTAATTTCCATTCATTACATTCAATATGTTTCTCTTCTTTCCTGCCATCCTCATCCTAAACAACTTGAACAACGTCCTTTACAACATTTAACTAACCTTCTATAAGTCTGCAATGCTCTTGGAAGATTATTTCACATGTCATTGTGTCTTGTGCTCGAACACTTATTGTAAAATTCCTTGAGAAAGTAACTCAGGTTTACATAATATCTATTAACAACAAAAAAAATTATGGGATATTAAATGGTTAGCAAATAAGTAATGTGGTGTTCTTCAGTATGAGTATATTTTGCGTGAGGGCATTTTGGGGGTCACAGAAAGGTGTGATTTTTGGGGCTCAAGATCCTTGACCATGACTAATATTGTTCCATTTGCCTTACCTTGTCATCCCCTCACGTCCCGTTCAACCTTCATCTCCCCTACTCTCTCATTCCAATGTCCCCCTCATATCCCCTCATCTTCCTCCCATACCCAATTTCCCCGTTACCTCTCCCTCATCCTACATCTGGGTGGAATCTTGATCCTCGCATCAAGATTCCACCTAAGACCAAGCCTCACCGCTACCGTCACCCCCCTCACCTCATCCTCCCTCTATCCCTCTCCACTACTCCATCACACCCCCATCCATCACTTCCTCCACCATTACATTTTGTTTTAAAGTGTATTCACTTATTCCCTCCCTCTCTCCTCATCACAAGTAATGTTGTAATATGTGATGCATTACCTGTGATTTTTACCACCACTGCTCTAAGCTCCCAGAACTACCATCTCACACTCTCACTAACACAAACTCTCCTATATTCAGTTTTCTATTAAATAACTAAAATAAATATATTTTTCTTACTCATGACTACACAAGTTCTATAAAAGTATCTCAAGATATATTATCATCCCTAGAAATAATAAAAAAAATTCTTGAATATATTTAATAAGAAATACAACTTTAAGAACATAAGAACATAACATAAGAAAGGAGGAACACTGCAGGAGGCCTGTTGGCCCATACTAGGCAGGTCCTTTATAATTTATCCCACTAACAAAACATTTGCCCAACCCAATTTTCAATGCCACCCAAGAAATAAGCTCTGATGTGAAAGTCCCACTCAAATCCAACCCCTCCCACTCATGTACTTATCCAACCTAGATTTGAAACTACCCAAAGTCCCAGCCTCAATAACTAGGTAGACTGTTCCACTCATCAACTACCCTATTTCCAAACCAATACTTTCCTACGTCCTTTCTAAATCTAAACTTATCTAATTTAAATCCATTACTGCGGGTTCTCTCTTGGAGAGACATCCTCAAGACCTTATTAATATCCCCTTTATTAATACCTATCTTCCACTTATACACTTCGAACAGGTCTCCCCTCATTCTTCGTCTAACAAGTGAATGTAACTTAAGAATCTTCAATCTTTCTTCATAAGGAAGATTTCTAATGCTATGTATTAATTTAGTCATCCTGCGCTGAATGTTTTCTAACGAATTTATGTCCATTCTGTAATATGGAGACCAGAACTGAGCTGCATAATCTAGGTGAGGCCTTACTAATGATGTATAAAGCTGCAGTATGACCTCTGGACTTCTGTTGCTTACACTTCTTGATATAAATCACAGTAATCTATTTGCCTTATTACGTACGCTTAGGCATTGCTGTCTTGGTTTAAGGTTGCTGCTCACCATAACCCCCAAGTCCTTTTCGCAATCTGTATGGCTAAGTTCTACATCATTTAACTTATAAGTACTAGGGTTATGGGCACTCCCAAGCTTCAGAACCTTGCATTTATCTACATTGAACTGCATCTGCCACTTTTCTGACCAAGAATAGAGTTTGTTTAAATCCTCCTGAAGTTCCATAACATCTACGTTTGAATCAATTATCCTACCTATCTTTGTGTCATCGGCGAATTTGCTCATATCACTAGTAATTCCCTCATAAAGATCATTGATATATATTATAAACAACAACGGGCCCAAGACTGATCCCTGTGGAACGCCACTTGTTACAGATCCCCACTCGGATTTAACCCCATTTATGGACACTCTCTGCTTTCTGTCAGTGAGCCAAGACTCGATCCACGAGAGCACTTTTCCCCCAATGCCATGAGCTGCCACTTTCTTTAACAGTCTATGGTGCGGAACTCTATCAAAAGCCTTACTAAAATCTAAGTAAATAATATCAAATTCTTTATTGTTGGTCAACAGCCTCAAAAGCTTTACTGAAGAAAGTTAATAAATTAGTTAGACAAGACCGGCCTCTTGTGAATCCATGCTGATATCATAATCAACTATGCTTATCGAGATGGCTTCTTATAATCTCAGCTATAATTGACTCTAGTAATTTGCCTACAATTGAGGTCAGGCTTATTGGGCGGTAATTGACGGTAACGACTTGTCCCCTGTTTTAAAAATAGAAGTTACATTAGCCATCTTCCACATGTCAGCCCACTAAAACCTGTTTTGAAGAGATAAATTAAAAATATTAGTTAATGGTTCACAGAGTTCCATTTTGCATTCCTTAAGAACCCTTGAAAAAACCTCATCAATACCCGGCGACTTATTTTGCTTCAGTCTGCCCTGCCCTGCTTCACAACCATCTCACTAGTGACTGTGATTTTACATAATTTATCTTCTTCTAGCCCACTGTAAAAATTAATTACTGGAATATTGTTAGTGTCTTCCTGTGTAAAAACTGAGAGAAAATAATTATTTAAAATCAAGCACATTTCATTCTCTTTGTCAGTAAGGTGCCGAATAGTTATTTTTAAGGGACCTATCTTATCTCTAACTTTTGTTCTATAGACCTGGAAAAAATCTTTTTGGGGTTTAGTTTTAAAAATCCCTGCAACTTTAAATTTCATAGTTCCTTTTAGCTTTTTTTATCCCCTTTTTAATGTCCCTCTTAAATGTCAATATACTGATTCATAAGATGACCCTCACCTCTTTTGATACGCCTATAAATCCTTTCTTATGCCCTAGTAGATATTTGAGCCTTATTTTTCATCCATTTTGGGTCATTCTATTTGATCTAAATTTCTTTATATGGGATAAACGCTCTTTGAGCAGCATGTAAAAGTGTTCAGAAAACTGTCATATTGATAGCTCTCTTCGTTACCCAGTCAACAATGAAAAGTGTTCTCTAAGCCCCCTCGAATCTGCTAAGCGAAAATCTGGGACTGTTACTGATTATCGCTACTATCGTGCTTTCCCTTCAATGCTAAATGTAATTGATTTGTGGTCGCTAGCACCCAGTTCCTCTGAAATTTCTAAATTATTAACAAGGGGTTCATTGTTGCCATAACAAAATCCCAAACAGGTTATTTCCCCTTGTAGGTTCTGTCACAAACTGCTTCAAAAAACAATCCTGAAATACTTCTAAAAAGTCGTATATTCTAAATTCCCAGTCCCAAAAAATTCCAATCAACATGACTAAAGTTAAAGTCTCCCTAAAATTAAAACATTATCGTGCCTTGTGGCTTTAACAATTTACTCCCCTAGTATTTCCCTTTTGGGCCCTATCTAAGTTTGGGGGACGGTATATCACTCCTAAAATCAGTTTTCATGCCCCTCTGAAAATTCTATCCAAACGGACTCTGTATGTGTTACTTCAGACTTAATACCCGTTTTTTATGCAACAGTTCAAGCGATCTCGGACATACAATGCCACAAAACCCCCCTCCCAATACTTCTATCTTCTTGGAACAATTTTAAAACCCTGAATGTGACATCCGCAGGCATGTCCCGACTTTTGAATTAAACCACTCCCCAGTTAAGGCAAATACATCAATGTTTACCTACACTAGCAACTAATCTCACTCGCCATCTTTTTCCTAGCACTACGGCAATTAGCATAATAAACATTGAAGGACTCTCCTTTCTCTTTTCCCTTCCTGCTCATTTCTATTTTTCTACTAAACCTATTACTGTCCTTATCACCCAAGGTCCCTGGGTTCATATCTATCTCGTTCTTATTATTACTAGTTCCCCTAGAACTCGTAATATTACTACACTGGACTTCACTGTTTTTCCTGCCAAAACCCATACCACTAACTATTCCTAGTTTAAAGTCCCCAACTGCTCCCCCACTGCAGTTGCCAGTGCTCCCACCCCCCCCCAGATAAGTGAACCCCATCCCTAGCATACATGTCATTTCTGCCATAGAAGAGGTCCCCAGTTGTCAATGAATGTTACCTAATTTTCCTTACAGTATTTGTCCAGCCAGCAATTGACACCAATTGCCCTGGACAACCAATTTATTTCCAACTCCCTTCTTTGGGAAAATACCACATATGAGAGGTTCCCACCCTTACTTCTAATTTTTTCTATTGCTGACCTATACCTGCAAAACAGGTCTTCACTTCCTAACGTCTGCCAACATCGTTGCCTCCAGCACTGAACAGATAATAGATTGCTCCCATTACCTCTCATGATGTCATCCAGACGGCTAACAATATCCTCCATCCCACCCCAGGGAAAACAAACTCTCTGCCCTACTCCTGTCCTTTTTAAGCAGAAAAGCCCCCACCAATACCTAACTTGGCTAAACCCCAAAAAAACAAATTCGTACCTTCCTTAATGTCTTTTGTCGTGACGTTCCCCTTTTTTCGACTCACATTCCCGGGTAGACTGAGAATATTGTGTTTCCACAACATTTCCAGGGCAGCTCTTTCTTCTTCATTGTTTCTCCTTTTCCTTTTCCCCTCTTCTTTTATCGTCAACTTTATAGACATTAAAATTGTAAAATCTAAATTCTTCAAAAATACCAAAAAAATTTCTAAAAAAATCTACAAAAACCTCTCTTTTAACCATAACTTTCTAAATGAAACCGATATTCTTCTTAAAAGTTCCACATCAAAGCTTTTTTAAAAACTTCTGTTATTCAACAACTAATTCTCTTCATTTTTTAATATAAAATTAATACAGTTTCTTAGTCATAATACACAACTACTAATAATCAAAATACCAATCTGAGAATGTTATACTACTTTTATCATCATCAAAAGGTCTTCCAGTTAAAGTTAGTAACATTTCGAAATACATAAAACATACAATTTTATTTTCATACCAACGTATATACAAGGTAAAAACTTTCAGGTATACAGCTTAAATTTATACATTCAATTATACATCACATAGTAAACATTTCTAACTTGAGAAATATATTTCTTGTATTCATGACTGGTAAACAATGTTATACAACTTTTACTCTTCAACATTTTATAAGACTTACAATTTTTACTTTTATTTATTCCATTTATCTTCCTTTTATTCTATTAATTCTGTTATTTTTCTCCATAAATTTACTAAATAAAGCATCTATCTTTTCTTCCAACCTAACCCTCCCCATCCTGCATTGTTGGGATCAAGAACCTTGTCAACCTCACTCTGTCTCCAACCTTCATATCCTGAACCAACTAACTTCCATTCTCCCCCTTATTGAGAGTGTAACTTTATTACCAACAATACCAACCCAAGCCTCCCTCCCTCACCTACTCAGTCTCCCTTACCTTCTGTATCTCATCATCTCCTCTCTCACATCAACCCTCTCACATTACTACCTCCAACCAGTCTCCCCTACCCTCCCCCTCCTCCCTCTAATGTCTGACTTACCTGTAACTCATTCAGTCACATAATATCATCATGCACAAACAAGCCAGGGCTCACCTGCTTGCCCCAGGTGTTGTTGTACTCCATTTACCCCCTCCCACCCGAAGCTCAGTCAGCTCACACACTGAGGTCCTTGGTTCGATCTCCGGTACAGGTGGAAATATAAAGACTTATTTCCCTAAGACAAGTGCTGTCGCTGTTCACCTATCAGTAAAATAAGTACCTGGTTGTTAGCTGACTGGTGTGGGTCACATCCTGGGGACAAAATTGACCTAATTTGCAGGAAAAGCTTTGCATAACAAAGGGCTTTCTATATAGTAGTAGGTCATTGATGTCAACTAAGTTTGTATACATTGTGCGTGTACTTGTAGAAATTCAGGTTATTATTATTATTATTATTATAATTATTATTATTATTATTATTATTATTATTATTATCATTATTATTATTATTATTATTATTATTATTATTATTATTATTATCATTATTATTATTATTATTATTATTATTATTATTATTATTATTATTATTATTATTATTATTATTATTATTGTTGTTGTTGTTGTTATTATTATTATTACTGTTGCTGTTGTTGTTGTTGTTGTTGTTATTATTATTATCATTATTATTATTATTATTATTATTATTATTATTATTATTATTATTATTATTATTATTATTGTTATTTTATTATTATTATATTATTATTATTATTATTATTATTATTATTATTATTATTATTATTATTATTATTTCTCTCCTTTCTCTCCTATTCCTGTTCACTTACACTTCTTTTTTTCACATTATCACTCCAATCTATAATTTCATAACTTTTTAAGTAAAATTTCTTCTATTCATTCCTTAAAAACTCTTCTATTTACTTTAAAATATAGTAAACTTTTACATTCCACTACCAGTAAGTTCCTCCTCACTTGGTGGAGTGATAATAGGGATGAATCAAACAATTATCATACTTATTTCATTTATTCATACGGATATTTAGAGGGTAACTACGAAACTGACTTACTATTTTCAAGGTAATTTGTGCATATGACGTATATAGATATTTAGAGACACTGAACTGTTTTATACTTAACTCTCAGTACATATCACTACCACCCAAGACCACACACACTACCCATCACACACACCCATATACACTCATTTATCACACTTATATACATTCATTTATACACACTTATATACATTCATATACACTCCCATTACTTATATACATTCACATTCACATATACTTACCTGGAGAACAAGATCCCACCCCTTAGGACCTAAGACCACAAACCCATCATCCCCATCCCTCACAGCCTAACCCTGATTCATCACGTTGAATCACATGAACGAGTTCTTAAGAGTATAAAAGCACTCCCATAGTTCTTTATCTATCTCAAACACCTCGTAACACAAAATCCCTCCCCAATACCTCACACTATCACTACTACATAACGACATGACAACCGAACTCCTACTCCTTGAATCGACAACCGAACTCCTACTCCTCGAATAAAGAACCCTCGAATAAAGAACCTTCTACTAACACAACACCAGCTAACTTCAACTCCTCAGATCGAGAGCATCCACTCATATCCCATCAAATACCATACTACACATGGCTCATAACATATTTCATTTCATTTGATCAAATTCAATAAATCTTCATAGAACATTCATAAAATCCTATATTTTTACTTTATTCATGTCAACGCGAGGTCACTGTTACCCAAAATAGTGACATTCCCCATTTAACATCCCAGCTAAGTTCTTAATTAAAAGATGGTGCCTCCGAATTGCCAATTTCCATTGCACACATAACAAATATGTCCATCACCACAATACTGTTCCAGATGGGATCAATGATACCAGGGTTACTCCTGTGGAATTTTCTTTAATATCATTTTCATAAATTCAGTATGTGTATATATGAATTATATAATAATTGTGAATTAAAATGTGATGCTGATCTTACCGTTCAAGAAACTTAGTGTGAAGGAGAGTGAGTAGCGACCGCAGAGTGATATTGGGAAAGGAGATGCCATAGTGAATAAGTAAGTTTATGCATGTATACACAAATACAGATACATCGATTATCATACACAGCTGGATATGTGTAAGAACCTAGGATAACCCTGAAAAGTCAAAGTGACTTATTTCCTTTGGGGTCCTTTTAATACCTTATTATTATACCATAAAGGCAGAGCACCATGAAGAGCAAGTCTAGTCCATATGACACTGCATAAGGGCTAGGCATAGGGTCCTGAAAGCCTCAGAAGGTAGACACAGTGCTTGTCTGTAGAGGAACTTCAGTCTGGCATTCACTCTCTTTACTATGCTGTTCCCTACTAATTCTCCTGACATGCATGTGTCAAAGGGGATTCCGAGATATTTTACTGAGGAAACTGAAGTAATGGGTTCCCCATTACACCGGACATTAAAATAATTTACCCTTCTCTTATGCAGAAAAGTGAGATACCTGGGGGCTAGAGCCTTGTCTAAGGGCAAAGGTAAAAGTTACTAACCACTCAGGCATAAACAGGACACCCAGGGCTATCACAGTCAAAACAGAAAGCGCTAAACCAGTATTTGTTACTTCAGTGGGTTGGTTAGCCGAGGGCAGACAAAACTCCTAGTTAGGAAACTGTATCTATTTATTCGTTATAACACTATATACACACTCTAGAAAACATCTTCATGTATCTCCTATCCTAAACGCCCAAATAATGGGCACAAGAAGCAGGCGGCTGGCGGTCCAGCAACCATAACACTTGGCTTAGTCAGTGCCAGGCCTTCACTACTCCAATACCAACCCCATTTCTTATTTCCTCACTCATCCCACAGCACGCTGACCATGTCAGAGCCTAGGTGAGCATACAGGTAAGCCATAGAAGAGCCTATGGCATGAGTTAGCTAAACAAAAGGAGTACACTACTACAAAACTTAGCTTAATACACGGCATCTCAGACGCCAGACTCCATGCCATGCGGACATCGCGAATCTTTCCCCCAGGCTTATCCACTCACCCCCAAACACAGTTGGAAAATAAATCCCTGGTAGGATTTCTTTATAATTTACATTAGGGTACTTTACAGTACCACAAATGCATATTATGAATTACAAAATTATGCTTTACAATTATAACATTCATATTATTATGGTACCCTTCTCTACTGTATATACATTACAATGTCATGCAGAACCCTGCATAACACCCCCCACCCCCAGACCATAGGTCTCACTCTGCTAGCGAAATCCCGATGGACACTGCTAGGCAAAAGGAAAAGGAAAGAAAATAAATCCCACATTAAGGTCTGAGGCAATGGGCAAAATGATAACTGTGGAATGACCACTATGCAATCACAGTCTTTTGGTACTACAAATATGCAATATTAACAAACTTAGGTACTAGACTGCGGACATGTGAGACTTGCCGAACATAAGTGATCAAGTTCCATGCCAAACGAGCCCACAGCCATGCTTTTAGACAGTTGTGTTAGGAAAAGGCACCATCACTGCACAGCGCTGGCCAGGCACTGCCATTGATGCATTTTACCTAAATTACAACAAGCAACTTTATAAACTAGCAAGTTAACTTTGTACATAAATGCCCTGAGAAGTGCCGTTTTATGAAGTAACACCAAAGCTCAGGATGTTGAAAGACAGACCAAACTATATGTGACACCAAAAAAAAAAAAAAATTAAGCAGTACATTTTCCAGGAGGAGTTCAAAGAAACGAAAAACAGATTTTACATGTTAAATTCTGCTTAGAAAGCAACAACACATTATCACTCCCATCTCACAGCAATATTTAGTAAGCAAAACTGGTTCCCCATGACACACCTCTGCGAGAATCAGGAGAGCACAGGAAGGGGGAAAAATATCAGGCCCCGAAAACAACAACGGGTGGATAGTCACGTAAATTGTGTTGGTGCGACTGTGGCCGTAAAACCCTGGAGTCATTACTAAAGACCCCCGAAAGGTGGACCTCCCAGGCCGACACCTACATGTTATTCCAAGGACCCTGGAGTCACCCCAGCAGTGATCCAAAAAGGAAAAATTAAAAAGAGTCCTGGAGAAGCAAAACACCTTGGATCAAGAGACATGATCCAAACAGTGGAGGGCATCACCGCCAGCCCCACATTCCCTAAAACGTTAGGTCCAACAGTCCCTATACCAACATAAAACAGAGGCGAGGCATCCCAGCCAACACCTAAAAAACGTAGCATACCTTACCTTGGTATAGCACTTGATGTGACTACCCCCAAAACACACACACACTAGGGAATCCTGATACCTCCAGCTCCAGCTCAACCTGCCCTTCTCCTTTGGATGGCCCAGGGTTCCATCTACTCGTCTACCGCAAATCACTGCAAAGTAAGAATAGATAAGTGATCTATACAGTACATCGTGCACTTTAAACATGAGACAAGGCATCAGCAACCACATTCTCCGCTCCTTTCACATAATGAATCACAAGATTAAGAGGTTGGAGAAACAAGGCCCACCTCGTAAGAATCTGATTGTGGTGCCTCATTAAGTGAAGGAAACGTAAAGGATTATGGTCACTATACTCAGTTATAGGGTGAACTGATGATGATATATACACCTCAAAATGTTGCACTGCCAACACTAGAGCAAGAGCCTCCTTTTCTATGGTGGCATAGTGCTGCTGCTGTTTCTTCAGTTTTGCTGAAAAGAAGCTGACTGGCTACTTCTTGCAGTAATACAGCCCCAACACCACTGTGAAATTAGGACTTGCCAGCACAGGAGCACTAGTAAGCAGAGCTTTTACATGTTCAAATGCCCTCTGATACATCATATCCCACACAAATGTACGCTTGGGGCTAGTCAGGTCAGTGAGTGGAGAGATCACCTTTGAAAAATTTGGACACAACTTTATATAAAATGTTACCATGCCCACAAAACGCATAACCTCCTTTCAGTTGTTTGGTACAGGATAATTGTCTATAGCCTCCACCTTGGCATTCAATGGGGCCACTTTCCCCTGGCCAATAACATGTCCTAGAAAAGTTACCTGGGCTTGTCCGAAAACACTCTTTGCCAAATTAACTGTGAGCTGAGCATCAGTGAGCCTGGAGAAAAGCTCTCAAAGCTGTCTCACATGCTCTGTCCAACAGTCGCTAAAAATAACCAGGTCATCAATAAAACACCTCACGCCCTTTAGGCCACGTGTAACTTCCTGCATTCTGCACTGAAAACAGGAGGGTGCGTTACGAAGCCCAAAGGGGAGAACTTTGTACTGAAAAAGCCCATCCGGCGTTACAAAAGCAGAGATGTCACTGGCACGTGTGGGTTACAGGTATCTGGTAATAATCCTTCAACAGGTCTAACTTACTTACATATTTAGCTCCCCCCCACTGCATGAATGACATCATCCATTCTAGGAAGAGGAAAACAAACAGCCTTAGTCATTAAATTAACCTTACGGTAGTCAGTGCACATCCTCATGGTGCCATCTGGTTTGGGAACCATCAGACAGGGGGATGCCCACTCACTCTCGCCTGGTATTATTAAATTATTGTCAAGTAGAAATTTCATGTCCTTCTCCATCTTTTTCCCTTTTGTGGGTTTATTCTGTAAGGGACCTGTCGACTTGGTTCAGCTTCCTTTACATCTGTATCGTGGGGCTTTAACTTGCTTACACGAGGGATATCCCTAAGCAAATCTTCAAAATTCCAGTGAAGCTGAACCATCTCAGCAACCCTTTCCTTACTAAGACCTAACATACATTGTGAAGGGTCTTTTAACAATGCCCTGTAATTTTGATCTGTGACCTTCTCCTCCACCTTGTATGGCCCACTGAACTTTGCTTTTAAGGCATTACCAGGCACCGGCTCCAATGCTAGTACCTCCTGTCCCGCTTCAAAGGTACGAGGCACGGCCTTGCAGTCAAATTGCTTCTTCATCTTTGTTTGGCTGATATGCAGGTTCTCAGCCGCTAGACACTTCATGTGAGCCAAAGAGTCTCTGAAAGCGAGAAAATCCTCCGAGGGGGCAGCCTCACAATCCTCACCAAGCCAATAATCCTTCACAATCGTCAGTGGTCCCCTTAACTGGTGACCATAGATCAGTTCGAAGGGACTATAGCGTAATGAGTCCTGAGTGCTGTCCAACACGGAATATAAAAGAAGGGGGATACCCTCATCCCAGTCCTTCTGGTACTGGGTACAATAAACCTGCAGCATAGTCTTGAGAGACTGGTGACACTGCTCTACAACCCCTTGACTCTCTTGGTGATAGGCAGTGGAGGTTGTCATTTTAATATTAAACTCCCCCAAAACTGTGTGAAAATGTTTAGATGTAAAATTTGACCTTTGATCTGTCTGAATTTCCTTAGGGATCCCGACCTGCGTAAAAAATTTCACCAATGCTCTCAAGACCACATGTGTAGTAATTTTACGTAGTGAAATGGCCTCCGGAAACCTGGTACAAGAACAAATAATAGTAAGTAAGTACTGGTTTCCCATTTTGGTCCTAGGTAATGGCCCCACACAATCCACCACCAGCCTGTTGAAAGGTTCTCCGGCTACTGTAATAGGGTTATGAGGGGTAGATTTAATTCCCTGATTAGGTTTTCCTACCCTTTGGCAAACTGAGCATGATTCTACATACTTTCCCACCGATTCCCATACCTGGGGCCAGTAAAAATGTTTAGAAATCTTGCCCATAGTCTTTTTAACACCTAAATGTCCTCCTATGGGAACATCGTGGGCCAGACACAAAACCTGATACCTAAATGGTTCCGGCATCACCACTTGGTAGAGTGCCTCCCTTGCTCCATCATTAGATGTCACATCCAATAGGGACTTTCGCATCAAAATATCGTCTGCAACAAAGAAACAGTTAGTTGAAAGGCCTCTTCCTCGGTAACAGCAGATGACCAAATAGCTTTCAGGGTGTCGTCACACCCCTGGGCCTCGATCAGCTGCTCTCGAGTAGGAGTCGCCCCCCCCTATACCAGCTCCAAGACCCCCACTCAAACAGGGTACTGCCTGGGATGGTTCATCACAACCCTGAGCCCCCTGCAAACTAGGCTCGAGGAATAAATTTCCCAAACCCAAATCATCCCCAGGATCAGAAGAGTCAAGGAGAGAGACTGCACTCTTATCTTTTGACATTTTCCTGGTTACTGCACACACCGGAAATAACTCGGGCAACGTAGCCCTAGCTTTTTCCTCCCAACAATATTAAGGTAATTACACCCTCATAATTGCCTACCACACCTTCCGAGCGACACCACCTATTTAGAAGTGACATCTTCTCCTTACCATATTCCACCAAAGACTGCCCTGCTTGAAACTTTAGTCCTCTAAACTTCTGCCGGTACCTTTCTGGCAACATTTGATAAGCCAGTAAAACTACCTCTTTTAGTTTATTATAATCAGAAAAGGCCGATCCCTCTAGAGAACTAACGGCCTGTAACCTTTTACCAACTAATTGGAGTCTCGCTAATGTCGCCCCTTCCTTTTCCGGCCAAACTTGGGATTTGGCCGTACATTCAAATAACAGAAAAACTGGTCTGGGTCTTTCTCTAGGAATTTGGGCAAAAATTTTATGGCTTTATCCAAATGAAAAACATCTACCCTCGTGTCTGTGGCTGGGTGAGAAGCAAGCTGCCTCTCTTTAGTTCTTTCTTCAGCCCTAAGCTCCTCTAAGGCTCTCTGTTCCTGGATCTTTGTATGTTCAATCCTTAACCGTTCTTTTTCTTCCACAACTAGGGCTAATTTCATCCATACAAGTTCTACTTCCTTATCCAGGTCCCTAACATGGGAATTTGATTCAATTTCACCTTCCAAACGCATGTCATCCCCAGAATTTTCACTAGTGTCAGCCATTTTGGGAAACAATAGCACCAAATCTTGTTATCAGCCACAGAATTTGCTGATATAAAATAGTAAAGCACACATCAAAGTACATACACTGAAGTAGTATATTTACAAGGAGAGATTGTCATGTGACTCCCTAAAATTAAACAGGATTGCACACAACAAGAAAACCCTGGTTAAAAATGGAGCTATTGCACCTGCAAAGGAAAATTATTCCCAGAAAATTAAGTACTGGTACTTTGTGCATAATTTACCCTTGCAGGTACAATCTTGCTGATTTTTAGGGGGGTTATCCCCCCTAAAAATCAGAAAGATTGTACCTGCAAGGGTAAACTATGCACAAAATACCAGTTATTAATAACACCCTAAAAAAAAAAAAAAAATTGCACACAAAGGTAAATTATTCACAGGGTATTAGTTAATAATAACACGCTAAAACCAGCAATATTGCACACAGAGGTAAATTATCATTTCAGTGTGAGTCTTATAGTGAATGTTTCCTCTAACCAACCCAGTAAAGAATAACAAGTAACAAAAAAAGGCACAATACCGTGACTGGAACGATACACAAATAACCCGCACATAGAAGAGAGGAGCTTACGACGACGTTTCGGTCCGAGTTGGACCATTTACAAAGTCACACTAACCAGAAGTGGAGCAGGACGGCTATATATAGGCAGGAAGAGGTAGTGGTGGTGGTAGTAGTAGTAGTAGTAGTAGTAGTAGTAGGAGTAGTGGTGATAGTAGTAGTAGTAGTAGTAGTAGTACTAGTAGTAGTAGTAGTAGTAGAAGTAGTAGTAGTAGTAGTGGTAGTAGTGGGGAATAAGGAGGAGGAGCCAGTCAAATACAAAGAAAGGGGAGCACTGCAAGAGAGCTAGGTGCCCACAGAGGGAGAGAAAGTGCACAGAGGTGGGGGAAAGGGGAAGTGGTGAAATGAATAATGAAGGAACAGAAACACGAGACAGAAGAAAGAAAGACAACCCAGAGGAGAAAAAGGAAAGAGGAAAGGGGAAGAGGGAGAAGAAGAAAAAGGACGAATCAGGCTAAGTCAGTGTTCTGAAGTTTGGCTTCGTTTGGCTTCATCACTGTAGATGCCTTACTCTCCCACTATATTGTAAAATGCTCCAAACTTCAGAACACCGGTGACTTAACCTGATTCCTCATTTTTCTTCTTCTCCCTCTTTCCCTTTCCTCTTTCCTTTTTCTCCTCTGGATTGTCTTTCTTTCTTCTGTCTCGTGTTTCTGTTCCTTCATTATTCATTTCACCACTTCCCTTTTCCCCCACCTCTGTGCACTTGCTCTCCCTCTGTGGGCACCTAGCTCCCTTGCAGTGCTCCCCTTTCTTTGTATTTGACTGGCTCCTCCTCCTTATTCCCCACTACTACAACTACTACTTCTACTACTACTACTACTACTGCCACTACTACTACTACTACTACTACTACTACTACTACTACTACTACTACCTCCACTACCTATTCCTGCCTATATATATAGCCGTCCTGCTCCACTTCTGGTTAGTGTGACTTTGTAAATGGTCCAAGTCGGACCGAAACGTCGTCGTAAGCTCCTCTCTTCTATGTGTGGGTTATTTGTGTACAGTAAAGAATGATTATTGACTTCCCAGGTTGCAAACTTGAACTACCACATAAAATTTGATAATTCTCCCGGACAAGCCCCATGTTATGCAGAAAAGTGAGATACCTGGGGGTTAGAGCCTTGTCTAAGGGCAAAGGTAAAAGTTACACACCACTCAGGCATAAACAGGCCACCCAGGGCTATCCCAGTCAAAAGAAAAAGCGCTAAACCAGTATTTGTTACTTCAGTGGGTTGGCTAGCCGAGGGTTAAGCAAAACTCCTTATTAGGAAAATACATCTATTTATTCGTCATAACACTATATACACTCAAGAAAACACCTTCATGTATCTCCTATCCTAAACGCCCACAAGAAGCAGGCGGTTTGCGGTCCAGCAACCATAACACTTGGCCTAGTCAGTTCCTGGCCTTCACTACTCCAATACCAACCCCATTTCTTATTTCCTCACTCATCCCACAGCACCCTGACCATGTCAGAGCCTAGGTGAGCATATAGGTAAACCATAGAAGAGCCTATGGCTTGAGTTAGTTAAAGAAAAAGAGTACACAACTACAAAACTTAGCTTAAATATTCGGCATCTCGGACGCCAGCCTCCTGCTATGTGGACCCCGCGTGTCTCTACCCCCCCCCCGTTTATCTGCTCACCCTCCAAAGACAGTTGGAAAAAAAATCCCTGGCAGGATTTCTTTATAATTTACATTACAGTACTTTACAGTACCTCCCCAGATGAACATTATGAATTATAAAATTATGCTTTACAATTATAACATTCATACTATACAATTATAACATTCATACAATATACATTACAATGTCATGCAGAACCCTGCATAATACCTCAGTTTATGTTTAATGCCATAAAGTATGACTTTCTTTTTCCCAAGGTGCAACGATAGTTTATTGTCTACTAACCTTGTGCTGCAGGACTCCAGGGTTATTACATTAGCTATGTCTTGTGGGCCTTTACCTGACACTACCACTACCAGAGCACTGTCATCCACACACACTAGGAGTCTGCACTTGATACGGATTGGCATGCTGTTTACATAACTTAGGAATATTGATACTACTTTGGGGAACTCCACGTGCTATCAGCAGGGGTTCTGGTTGTGATTTGTTGATTTTGACATTTTTTCCAGTTCCTAAGATAGGACTTAAACCAGCCAACGGAACCTATGCCGATAGCTTGAAGTTTCTTACTTAATATATTGTGATTGACAGTATCGAAAGCCTTTTGCAAGTCTAAGGTTACCATTCCTATGAGGTTCCCAATCGACATTTCAGTTCTCATGCAATTCTTTAGATTAATCTGATGGAACTGAAGTCCTTCAGCAACAAACTATCGTTACACCTCGGGAAAACGGAAGCTATACTCTTTGGCACGAAACATAAACTGAAAAGGGTAAATTATTTTAATGTCCGGTGTAATGGGGAACCCATTACTTCAGTTTCCTTTGTAAAATATTTGAGAATCCCCTTTGACCCATGCATGTCAGAGAATTGATAGGGAACAGCATAGTAAAGAAAGCGAATGCCAGACTGATGTTCCTCTACAGACAAGCACAGTGTCTACCTACTGAGGCTAGCAAGATCCTATGTCTAGCCCTTATTGAATATCAAATGGACTATGCTTGCTCTTCAAGGTACTCTGCCTTGACAAAAAACTGAAAGACAGACTGCAAATCACCCAGATCAAAATGGTAAGATTCATCCTCGACCTGGGTCCAAGAGAGAACGTAGGACATGATGAATTACAACAACTGGATATGCTGAATGTTGGAGATAGAGTTAAACAAATGAAGTTAAATCAAATTTATAATATTGCTCACAAACAGTGTCCAGAATATCTTGCTGCCAATTTTGTCAAGGTTGGGATCCAAAGCAATCTTTGTGCAAGGGGGAGAGAGCACACCTTTGTAGTACCCACAGTCAGTGGCCAGGCTTCAAACACCTTTTATTGTATAGCAATAAAGGATGGAACAGATTGCTTGCACATGTCAAAGCCAGTCATAGCTAGAAGAGAACCAAAAGGTGCCTAATGAATGTAGCGACAGAAAGGGAGGAGAATTATTTTTTTTATTTTTTTGTCTAACACATATGTATACACATGAACACATATGTATACATATGTACACATATGTACACCTGCATAAATTTACTTATTCACAATGGGATCCCCTTCCCCACATCACTCCGCGGCAGCTGCACATTCTTCTTCACACCAAATTTCTCGAAGAGCTAAATCAGCATCATATTTTAATACACAGTTATTATATTATTCATATTTATACTTACTGATTTTAGGAAAATTATAATTAAAATTCCACAGGAGTAACCCTGGCCTCTTTGAACCCCTCTGGAACGGTGCTTGTGGTGATGGACAAGTATATTATGTGTATAATGGGGATTGGTGATTCAGAGGCACTATCTTTTAAGAACTTAGCTGGGATGTTATCTGGAAGGTTGCTTGTAGTTGGGTATAATCTACTTAGTTCTTTTTGCAAGAAGTCATGAGATACACTTACTAGTTGACAACTGTTTGGGGTTACCCATTATTGGTATAATATGTTTTAAGCTTATCAGAGTCTGTGTTAAAGACATTTGATGCAGCCGGTAGTTTGCTTACTAGTGTTGATGTGACAGATGTGTAGTAGAAATTAAAACAATTTATCACATTAGTTGTTTCGTGGCATAACTCATTATCGATATTTAGTACTACATTAGATGTGTCTACGGGTTTATGGATATTGTGGAGAAATTTTCTCCAGGAGGGGGGTATCAGCCCCCTTCAGCCCTTTCAGCCCCTTCAGCCCTTTCAGCCCTGAGTGGCCAAGCCCTCAGAAGGGGCGAGCGTCTTGTTTACTGCTAGAGTGAGTAATTGATCACAGATGCTATGCCACGTAGTCAAGTGACCTCTGCTCCTTGCAGCGGTGTTGCAAAGTGTATTTTTATAAGAGACAGTACATCTCTTACTTAGCAGGACAATTAAGGAAAATCCTGCTCCCACTTTATTACCATAGTAAAAATATTGTTGTCTATGCTTAAGACAGCAAGAAACAAACATTCTGCTTTGCTTCATCGAGGAGGTGACAAGGATGCAAGGTCAGCGTTTTTTTTTTGTGCTAGGGCAGTGACGGCTTGGGGCGGTGTGACGACGCCAGACTATCTTTGACTCTATGGAGAGTGACACTGACGCCAGGATACTGATCTGTGCATTAGTGTGAACAAAGTGTCTCAAACACAAACACTTAAGAGAAGTGTGATCAGCTTCTCTTGTGATACATTGTGAACAATAAAGACAAATCTTGTGGAACATAGTGTACCAGTGTGCGTTTCCTAGACAATGGAAGACGTGGACATCCAAGGACACTTCAGCTTCTATCAAGTCACCGATACCTGTCGAAGGTGTTGAGAACACCATAGCTCACGTTACAAAGAGCAAGGTATGTTACGAATTTCTTGTAGATCGGGGGATTGCGCAATTCTTGAGTCACAAGGAGTTTGTAATCAACCTATAATCGGCAGTAAGGTGTGGACTTTTGAGTCCAAACAAGTAGGTATTTCGTCAGCCATCATCGAATGAAATATGCTGACATAACACCCCCTAGGGGTAATTTATACTTACAAATTGTATCTCTTGACAGCCCAACGTTGTGATGGTTTCGACAGCTTCTAGACCTCGTCTGCAGGGGCGGCTGTGTAGACGATTTGCTGTCATTTATCAGCTAAGTGTTTCCTATATTTATATATATACACATAGCTGGTAAGGCCAAGATCTCCAACAGATATACCCCTACTGTTGTAGTTGTTGCCAGAGCTACCTGGGGTTATTCTTGTATTCTTCGATTTTTGAGCAACAGTGCCTTGCCTTTGCTCCTTTTATAATCCTCTGTACTGTGTTCCTCACCGTTTGGAATACATTTAGTGCTGCAATATCCTGTCTGCTTGCCCTAAATCTTTTTAGCAACTGGTCTCTGAATTCCATATTATCTAATATCTCAGTAGTCATCCAGGGTTCGGTTCTCCGCTTAATTCTGACCTCATTAACTGGTGCAGTAATATCAATGATGGCAGTTAACATTGTTTTGATTTTTTCCCATGCATCATTTACATCCCTGCAACTTGTTATCAATGTCCAATCACAACTGTGTAGCCTATTTATAAGTGTTTCCTTACTGTAGTTTCTAGTTGACCTCATTTTTATTGTTATGTGTAAGCTTATCCGTTCTGTAGTGGTTTTCCTGGTGCAATAAATAATGAAATGATCACTAAGGCCTGTGGTAATGACGCCTGACTGACTAATGTTCTCAGAGCCATTACAAAGTATGTGGTCAATTAGGGTGGCTGAGAACTGTGTGATCCGGGTTGGTGTATTAATTAGCTGAGTGTAACTATTTAAACCCAGAATTTGCTTATACCTTTTTTATAGCCCGTTATTTTGCTGTTGAAAACAGATATTGAAGTTTCCCAGTATGTGTTATTGTCTCGTAGTTGTTCTCAAGTCCCAACAAGACTCGAGAAGTTTTCTAATAACTGTTAATGGGTGGGAGGGAGGTAACTAGTTCCTACTAAGATGGGTTAGTTCTTGGGAAGCAACACTTCAAACCATAGAATCTCCAGTTTATTGTCATTTAAATCAGGTGTTGGGTTGTAAGCTAAGTCATTTCTTATGTAAAGGCACATACCCCACCACCTTTTTCTATTCCTATCTGAGCATTTTATATTGTAACCTTCTATTTTGAGCTTACCATCAGTCACCGTATCATCCAACCAGGATTCAGAGACGGATATAACTGCTGCTCTGGTTCTGTTAGCTGGAATCCCAATCTCTGTTAATTTTGGAAAAAATGATCTTGCGTTGACATGAATACAGTGAAGGCCTGTTTTCATAAAACGATCATAATCATCATTATATGGCAAGGGGTCATTTGTATTAAAATTAGGTAAATTAATGACAACACTGCTAAAGGGTAACTGTGCCAAAGCGAATTTGTTACAAGCAAAATGAAATCTAGTATCATTACCATTATCGAACACACATCCATTATGTACCCACCCCTTACACATTTTACATAAGGTTTATTTACTGTTGTTCTTTCGTACCTTAGTACAGTGTATACATAGGTCTAGTGGTGTTTTAGATAATTTTAATGATTCTATTGTCTCACATTGACCTATGTATGCATTACATACATATAGTTAAGGTTATCATTCCTAGTTACTAGACTTTCATTATCACCGTCACTTATCTGCCTGTTTTGCACCTGTACTATAGTTTGAGGTCCTGCATTAGTTTGGATATCGCCACTTAATAAGGCCACTATAAGAGCTGTGTGCCGCTGTTTGTGTCTGGGTATGCGGTGTTGCCATACCTTGTGGCAATAGTGACAGTTACGTTTCTGGTTGGATGGCAACTGTTGTGCTCTCAATGTCCAGGGTACTAGTGCCCCATTTGCCTTTTCCAGTCCCCATTACTGGATTCCTTCTTCAGAGAATTGCAGAATAAAGATAATTATAATTATAGCAACCTGTACCTTTCTAATGCCAGCCATGTTCACTCTTCACTCTTTCTATCTCTTCACAGCAAAAAAAGTTTCTTCCTTCCTAAAAAAAAAAAAACACAGGTCGCTATCAGTCAGCAATGGCCTAGTAGCTACTCTAGAAATCATCACTGATTATTACCTGGAGAGAGTTCCGGGGGTCAACGCCCCCGCGGCCCGGTCTGTGACCAGGCCTCCTTAGGTCAGTGTCCCAGGATGCGACCCACACCAGTCGACTAACACCCAGGTACCCATTTTACTGATGGGGAACATAGACAACAGGTGGAAAGAAACACGTCCAATGTTTCTACTCTGGCTGGGAATCGAACCCAGGCCCTCGCCGTGTGAAGCAAGAGCGTTAACCACCAGGCCACCAGATTTCCTGTTATCTTACTTCACAAACCTCCTTCACTCCTCACCTATCCCCTTACTTCACTGTGAATTATTATGTAAGCAAATTACCTGGATATTTCCTGAATTATTATCTGCAGGTAATTTGGGTGGGGTAAGGTGGGGTAACAGCAGGTCATCAAACTGTCACTCTCTCGATGCCCACTCCCTACCACTCTCACACAAAGCTAAACCTGACATTAGATTTCTAATTACAATATTAAAACTAGCTACTCTGGTAAATTAAAATTGTGAACTGTTTATGATCAGGCTTGATGGGTACACAAAAGAAATTTGTAGTACCACTTGCCATTTAATTTCTGAAGATGGATCACACCACAACACCTGCCTGACACCTAGACCCTGCACTGGCCAGCTAGAGATCTAAATGCAAGGACTAATGGTGCACTTCCCTGTGAGTGATGGTCGTATCCCTTATCTTTCACCATCCACACGTAATTCTTGAGGTTCTGCAAATTTCCTGTCCCAGTTCTTCAGCAGGGGACATTAACACGAGTTCCTATTACAAATTCAGGCTGAAAACTCTCCAACTTGACTCAGAAGACATTGAATAATTAGCTGAATTTTCCATGACAACCAGTGCTCACAAATTACAAATGGTATCCCCTTTTTTCTATCCTTGTTGCCGAATCGTAAGGGCTTTGCACACTATATACCCCAATTCTTCAACAGAAGCATGTCAGCAATTTTTATGTTATGAATTGAGGCCGAAATACACCAACTGACCTTCGAGAACGCCTGATTACATTGCTCAATTCAGTCCAGAGTTCACACATTAAATTCAATATGGCGTCCTTCCCCACATCACTCACCGGTTGTTCTCCACTCGCCTCACCCAAAATTTTTTGAAAGGGACAAATCAGCATCATATTTTATTGCAAAATTATTATATTATTCATATGTTCTACATTTAGGAAATTATACAAAAAAAAATTAACATTCACAAACTCCCTTCACTCCTCACTTCACAATCCGGCTTCACCTATCACACATCTAACTCATTTCCATCCTGTTGAGGAAATTGTGTCCTTGATTGAAAAGTATTGCTTTCTATTTGTAAGGTAAGTGCATGGCCTCTTACACCGTTAATGATCAAGCTTGAGGAGTAGGATTCTGTGGTCTACTGTCTTTCTTATGGTCGATAAAGAATCCAAGTGGGTATTCCTTTTTTTAAAGTGTTGTGTAAAGTAGGTCTAGCATTTTTATTATTGCTTCATTTTTGCTTTTGTTTCTCCTGAAGCCAAACTGGCAGGGGTCAAGGATGCTTTGTGATGTTTTGAAGGAGTATAACATTTTATGTATGAGCTTCTCGAAGATTATGGAAAGTAAATGCAAGTTTGATGTTGGCCTATAGCTGTTTACATCTGTTGAGTCTCCACCTTTGTGTACTGGGGTAATTCTCCCCTTATAAGACACTTGTGTAAACTTGTGCGATTTTTTGCTTGAGGTGTAAAGAAACTCATGGATGTTATGTTGAGATATGTTGAGTAGTTATTGTAGGTTAAGATAAGTTATGTTATGATGATTTATGTTAGGTTTGGTTAGGTGGTGGGGTTCTTGATCCAAGGAAATTTGGTATGGTCTTTGATATTAGAGGGGTATAGGATATGAAGAAAGTTAGGGTAGGTGATGGTGATCTTCATGTATGGCAACGGGGGTATGGTGTTTTTGGTGTGGTAGGGAATGGGATATGAAAGATAGGTTAGGTTAGGTTAGGAGAGGAGAGGACAGGTTAGGTTAGGTGATAGTGATCTTGATTCCAGGTTAGGTTATGTCAGATTAAGTTAGGTTAGGTTAGGTGATGCATTCTTAATCCAAGGATATGGAATATGCTTTTTGATAAAGTAGAGTATGGGATATGTATTAAGTTAGGTTAGGTAAGGTTATGTTAGATCAGTGGTTCCCAACCTTTTCACCACTAGGGGCCGCCTTTTATATAAATTAATTTTCCCATGAATCTCAAGTTCTTGAAATGTTTGTTTACTCAATAAATCGATTTTATTAACAACAAACTCGTTTTCCCAGTTTCATCTCTCATGTGAAAGACGAACATAACAGAGTATGCAATTAAATATATAGCAGTTTTGAAAAAAAGAAACGCACTTGTTTGATGAGATGGTTCATGTTGCTTTCTTGTCACTATGTTCCGAATTTCTGGTTCAGTGGTACACAGTTTTAAGCATAGATCATCATCTACATTCATCCAATTTGTGTATTTAGATTTGTATAAAACAGCTGGAAAAAAAATTCTCATAAAAATGTAGTTGGGAAGGGAATTAAATATCTCAGTACTGTGGATGCCAGTTCTGGGTACTAATTTTTGATATACAACCATAAAATCTGAGAAGTTGTACTGAACGAAACATGACAATTATTCATTGGACGTTTGGCATGTTCGACTCAGCAGCCCATGAAAATCAGATCAGCAGTTTAAAAAAAAGTTTAATACTACTGATTCCATTGCTGACTCCCAGAAGTCTGTGGACCACAGGTTGGAAACCGTTGAGTTAGATGATGGTGATTTTGATCCAAGGTTAAGGGTAGTTTCCTTTAATGTAAGTTTTGGAGATAGAGAAGTAATTATTATGCTGTTTGAGATATAATTTTCGGAGTCCATAATGTAATTTTTTGGCAGTCAAGTTGTAATTTTGGGTCTCCATGAGGAAATTTTTTGGCAATTAGCTTGTAATTTTTGTTAGTTGAGATGTAATTTTTGGTGTTCCTGTTGCAAATTGTTGCTGTTTGAGATGTATTTTATTGTGTCCATGCAATTTACTATATTCTTGTAATTTTTGGTGTCTTTGTAATTTTTCTGGTGTTCATGTTGTAATTTGTTTAGTGATTGAGATATAATTTATGGTGTTCATGTTTTAATTATTTTGGTAACTGAGATTTAATTTTTGGTCTTCGTGTTGTAATTTTTTTGGTGATCATTTCTTAATTTTTATTGATTAAGCTGTAATTTATGGAGGTCATGTTTTTAATTTCTGGTGATCTTTTGGAAATTTTATGGTGAATAAGATTAAATTTTTGGCAATCATAAAGTAATTTGTTGTGTTAATTTACTTTTTTGGTGATTGAGATGTAATTTAGGTGTTTTTGTTGTATTTTATTCGGGGGTAATGTTGTAAATTTTACTAATTCAAATGCAAATTTTTGTGTTGAAGTTGTAATTTTTTGATGACTGAAACGTTATTTTTGGTGTTCACGTTACAATTTTTTTGGTATTTGAGGTGTAATTTTGGTTAATGAGATGAAGTATTTGGTGTTCTTGATTCAAAATGTTCCAGATAACTTGGTTATTGTGAATCAGTGGATCGAGTTTTCCGCATGAAGGCGATATTGAGTAGACTGACTGGATAGTTGTAAGTATGCTTTGGAGAAGGAGTGTAGACACAGGCGAGATTCTACAGTCACTAAAAACAACGGATATAGTCCCATCCACAAAGGTGGCAGCAAAGCAATAGCGTAGAACTATAGATCAATTGCTGTAACGTCCCTCATCATAAAAATCTTCGAAAGAGTTCTAAGAAGCAGGACTGCAAACCATTTATTTGGATTTCCATCACTTACACAATCCAAGAAAACAAGGGTTCAGAGCAGGTCACTCCCGCCTCTCGCAACTACTGGATCACTATGATACGGTCTTGGATGCACTAGAAAACACACAGAATGCAGATGTAGTATTCACAGATTTTGCAAAAGCCTTTGATATTTGCGAACATGGTATAACAGCACACAAAATGCTTGCTAAAAGGATTACTGACAAAGTGGGCAGATGGATCTTCAACTTTTTAACCAATCGAACACATAGAGTAGTGGTAAACAGAGTTAAATCGGAAACTGCCATAGTTAAGAGCTGTTCCTCATCTTCATATCAGACATAGACAGAAATGTAAACCATAGCACCGTATCATCCTTTGTAGATGGTAGTAGAATCTGCATAATAGTGTAATCCATTGAGGTCAGGGAAAATCTCCAAGAAGATTTAAACCAAGTTTTCCATTGGGCAACGGAAAACAACATGATGCTCAATGTAGACAAATTCCAACTACCCCATTATGGAAAACTGGAGAAAATAATAGCTAGAAATGGGTATACTACAAACTCTAATCACACAATAGAGTTGAAAAATAATCTGATCCACCAGGGTGTGGTAATGTCTGAGAGATAAGAGAGAACGCAATAAGTGTCTGGCGCCCAAGACTGTTTAACAGCCTCTCACCAGCAAAAAGGAAAATTATCAATAGAACCCTGGTTGTCTTCAAGAGGGAGCTGGACAGATACCTAGAGTAAGTACTGGATCAGCCAGGCTGTGATTTGTATGCAAGACTACGTGCAGCCAGCAATAACAGCCTAGTTGATTCACTCGGAGGCCAGGTCAAGGACCGGGTCTCCCATTGGAACCAGGGAACAACTCGACGGCATTGATCCCTAGAATACCCTCCAGGTAGACTCCAGGTACTTGGAACGTGTCTTTCAGAGAGGTGAGTGAGTGAGTCAGGGGAAATGATTTGGTGATTTGATGTTGATCATTACGTTAATATAATATATCTTGAGAAAAAGACTGAAGACAGAAATTAATATATGAAAACTGGATGGATCTGTAGTTCTTGTCGAATTGAAATCTCATTGAATCTTAATGTTTTTATCATATAGGTTATGGATATTCTATGAAGATTTATTGAAAAATATATGGGATTTTAAGGGTATTGCTGTGAAGATTTATTGAAAAATATAAAGGATTTAATAGAGATTCTATGAAGATTTTAAAGGAAAACAAGAATTTTTATGCATATTTAATTAAAATATGCGGTATTCTATGAAGTTTTTAAGGACATTCTATGAACATACATGAAAAGTTATATGGAATTTAATGGGTATTTTTGTGAAGATTTATTAAAAATATAGGATTTTATGTGTCGCCTAAGAAAAAATTTAATGAGAATTTTAGGATTTTATGGGTATTTATATGAAGATTTATTGAAAATAGAGTATTTTAGGGTATTTCTGTGCTGATTTATTGGAAAAAAGATATGAAGGTTTTTATGAGCATTTCTATGACTATTTTAATGACATATAGCGATTTTATATATCATCTATCATTATTTATATATCATTATTATATATCATCATCATTATTTATTGAAAAAAATATTGGATTTTAATTATCTTCAATGAGAGAGCTATTAAAAAATATTGGACTTTAATGGTATTTCTAGAGAGATTTATTGATAATATTGAATTTTATGAATCTTCTGTTAAGAGTTATTAAACTTGATCAAAGGGAATGGAATATATTGGTCATGAACCAGGTGTAGCAAAGTGCAGTGGAACTCCGGTTCTCGTACAGTCCGCATATCATACAATTCGGAATTAGAACACTTTTTTTGGTGAAATTTTGGTCCAGATTTCTTACCTCCATCCGGAAATTGCACGTATCAGACGCGTCTGCCTGCCTGGTACTCCGCCATGTACGTGTCTCAGTCTGGCTCTGTCACTGGTTGAGTATTCATCTGAAACATTTCGCAATTTTTGTGCTTGTTTTCTGACTACGACTCTGTAATAAGCCGCCATGGACCCAAAGAAAGTTCCTATTGCCAGCCCTATGGTACAGAAAGTGTGAAACACAATAGAATTCAAGGAAGACACGAAAATTGCGTACGTTTAGCCGAGTTTTCCAGGATGTATGGGAAGTCGAAATCAACAAACTGTTCCATTCTTGCAAAAGAAAGTAGATATCAAGGAAGCTAAAGATGTGAAAGGGGTAAATGTGCTAACGAAACAGAGATCACAAACAATCGAGATGCGATTAAGGACATGTATGCAAAGTGGAATGAGTTGCAAACTTTTGGTGAGAAATATTACCCTGACAAAGCTGATAATAAGCCATATCTGCAACATGTTCAGTGACAATACCTTGTCCCAGAAACAGAGCTCTCTCGACAGATTTATAATGTGACAAGGGTCCAGTGCCAGTAAAAGAACAAAGAAGGGAGGTAACCTGAAGTCGTTATGAAGGGGGATTCCTCTTCCAAACAATAATCTCAATTCCTTCTCCACTCCACATTATTTATGGGAAATATTAATTCAGTTTTCGTATGTTTTGGATTTAGACTGACCTTCTGGAATGGATTAAGTACGATAACTGGAGGTCCACTGTATTTGATGGGATATGAGTGGATGCTCTCGATCTGAGGACAAGTCTTATTCATCTTAAAATCTAGTCCATGTGATTCAACATGTTGAATTAAAGGTTTGGGTGTGAAAGTTGGGGAGATTATGTGTGTTGTCTTAGGTGGTATTAGGGGGGATCATATTTTCGAGGTGTTGTATAAGTTTTACAAGTGTGTATTAATGAGCGTGCATATGTGGTGCGAGTGTGTATGAGTGTGTATAAAAGAGTATACAAATGTGTATAAGTGAGTGTATGTGTGTGAGTGGTTGGGAGTCAGTGGTCTTGGGTAGTAGGGATATGTATTGAGAACACAGTATAAAACAGTTCATTGTCTCTAAATATCTATATGAATAACTAGAAGAGTGGTCTTTTGCGTCAATATGAACAAATAATCTCGAGACTGGAGAGTGATAAAGTGCAAAAAGAATTGCGTAAGGAGACAGGAATAGTAAGGCATTAACATTAATACGATGGGGCGAGTAGGTGAGCCTCGGCATGATAGTATTATAATACCATCATGCTCAGACGTGTATAAATTTAAGAGAGGAGGGGTGGGGTAGGGGAGATTGGTTGGAGGTAGTAATGAGAAAGGGTTGGTGTGAGACAGTGAATGATGAAGAAATGTAGACAGACGGTAGAGAGATTGAGTTGGTGGGGGAGGGAGGCTTGGGTAGGTACTTTTGGTATTGAAGACACACTTTAAAAAATGGGGAGAAGAGAAGTTAGATGGTTTAGAATATGGATGTTGAAGAAGGAGTGAGGCTAGGAGAGTATTTCATCTGAGTAATGGGGAGTTAAATTTGAAAAAACAAAGATGGATGGATTGTGTAGTAAATTTATAAAAAATAATGAGAATTAATAGAATAAAAGGAAGATAAATGGAATAAACAGAAGTTAAAATTGCATGTATTTAAAGTATTTATTGATCTTTATAAAATAATGAAGTTACTAAAAATTGTATAACATTGTTTACCAGTCTTGTATACACCAAGTGTGTCTTAATTGAGAAATATTTATCCTTTGATGTATAATTAAAAGTATAAATTTAAGCTGTATACCTAAATATTTTTACCTTCTATATATGTTTTATATAGCAGTAATATTTTGAATATTTATTTATGATGATAACAGAAGTTTACAATTATCAGAGAGGTATTATGATTTTTGAAGCTGTATATTCATGAGCAAGAAAACTGCCTTTAGAAATTTATTAATAAAAATGAAGAGAGTTACATGGAATAAATAGAATATTTCAAACAAGATCTAGATGTGGAACTTTAACAGTATATTATACCAGACTCATTCAGAAAGATAAGATTAAAAGAGACGGCTGTAAACCTAACTGAAGAATGGATGATTTTACCATGTAATGTATAATAAAATTATATGCTTATTAAATATTTATTAGACAAGAAAATGTTTTACCATTCCCGGGGATGGTAAAATATCTTGAGATTTTTTTTATTAGAACTTGTAAATTCGTGAGTAACAAAAATGTATTTTAGTAATATTATTGAAAAGTGAATATATGAGAGTTTGTGTGAGTGAGAGCGTGGGAGGGTAGTTCTGGGAGCATAGTACTGTGTGGTGTGTGTGAGTGAGAGCGTGGGAGGGTAGTTCTGGGAGCATAGAACTGTGTGGTGTGTGTGAGTGAGAGCGTGGGAGGGTAGTTCTCGGAGCATAGTACTGTGTGGTGTGTGTGAGTGAGAGCGTGGGAGGGTAGTTCTGGGAGCATAGAACTGTGTGGTGTGTGTGAGTGAGAGCGTGGGAGGGTAGTTCTGGGAGCATAGAACTGTGTGGTGTGTGTGAGTGAGAGCGTGGGAGGGTAGATCTGGGAGCATATAACTGTGTGGTGTGAGTGAGAGCGTGGGAGGGTAGTTCTGGGAGCATAGAACTGTGTGGTGTGTGTGAGTGAGAGCGTGGGAGGGTAGTTCTGGGAGTATAGAACTGGGTGGTGTGTGTGAGTGAGAGCGTGGGAGGGTAGTTCTGGGAGCATAGTACTGTGTGGTGTGTGTGAGAGCGTGGGAGGGTAGTTCTGGGAGCATAGAACTGTGTGGTGTGTGTGAGAGCGTGGGAGGGTAGTTCTGGGAGCATATAACTGTGTGGTGTGAGTGAGAGCGTGGGAGGGTAGTTCTGGGAGCATAGAACTGTGTGGTGTGTGTGAGAGCGTGGGAGGGTAGTTCTGGGAGCATAGAACTTGGTGGTGTGTGTGAGTGAGAGCGTGGGAGGGTAGTTCTGGGAGCATAGAACTGTGTGGTGTGTGTGAGAGCGTGGGAGGGTAGTTCTGGAGCATAGAACTGGTGGTGTGTGTGAGTGAGAGCGTGGAGGGTAGTTCTGGAGCATAGAACTGTGTGGTGTGTGTGAGTGAGAGCGTGGGAGGGTAGTTCTGGGAGCATAGAACTGTGTGGTGTCTGTGAGTGAGAGCGTGGGAGGGTAGTTCTGGGAGCATAGAACTGTGTGGTGTGTGTGAGTAGATAGCGTGGGGATGGGTAGTTCTGGGAGCATAGAACTGTGTGGTTAGTGGCTGGTCGAAGTGAGAGCGTGGGAGGGTAGTTCTGGGAGCATAGAAAACTTGTGGTGTGTGTGAGTGAGGCGTGGGAGGGTAGTTCTGGGAGCATAGAACTGTGTGGTTGTGTGAGTGAGGAGCGTGGGAGGGTAGTTTGGGAGCATAGAACTGTGTGGTGTGTGTGAGTGAGAGCGTGGGAGGGTAGATCTGGAGATATAACTGTGTGGTGTTGAGTGAGAGCGTGGGAGGGTAGTTCTGGGAGCATAGTACTTGTGGTGTGTGTGAGCTGAGTAGCGTGGGAAGGGGGGTAGTTCTGGGAGTATGACAGAACTGGGTGTTGGTGTGAGTGAGAGCGTGGGAGGGTAGTTCGGGGGCATGTACTGTGTGGTGTGTGTGAGAGCGTGGGAGGGTAGTTCTGGGAGCATAAGAACTTGTTGTGGTGTGTGTGAGGCGTGGGAGGGTAGTTCTGGAGCATAGAACTGTGTGGTGTGTGTGAGTGAGAGCGTGGGAGGGTAGTTCTGGGAGCATATAACTGTGTGGTGTGTGTGAGAGCGTGGGAGGGTAGTTCTGGGAGCATAGAACTGTGTGGTGTGTGTGAGAGCGTGGGAGGGTAGTTCTGGGAGCATAGAACATTGTGGTGTGTTGTGAGTGAGAGCGTGGGAGGGTAGTTCTGGAGCATAGAACTGTGTGTGTGTGTGAGAGCGTGGGAGGGTAGTTCTGGGAGCATAGAACTGGTGGTGTGTGTTAGTGAGAGCGTGGGAGGGTAGTTCTGGAGCATAGAACTGTGTGGTGTGTGGAGTGAGAGCGTGGGAGGGTAGTTCTGGGAGCATAGAACTTGTGGTGTCTGTAGTGAGAGCGTGGGAGGGTAGTTCTGGAGCATAGAACTGTGTGGTGTGTGTGAGTGAGAGGTGGGAGGGTAGTTCTGGGAGCATAGAACTGTGTGGTGTGCGTGAGTGAGAGCGTGGGAGGGTAGTTCTGGGAGCATAGAACTATGTGGTGTGTGTGAGTGAGAGCGTGGGAGGGTAGTTCTGGGCATAGAACTGTGTGGTGGTGTGGAGTGAGAGCGTGGGAGGGTAGTTCTGGGAGCATAGAACTGTGGTGGTGTGTGTGAGTGAGAGCGTGGGAGGGTAGTCTGGGAGCATATAACTGTGTGGTGTGTGTGAGAGCGTGGAGGGTAGTTCTGGGAGCATAGAACTGTGTGGTGTGTGTGAGTGAGAGCGTGGGAGGGTAGTTCTGGGAGTATAGAACTGGGTGGTGTGTGTGAGTGAGAGCGTGGGAGGGTAGTTCTGGGAGCATAGTACTGTGTGGTGTGTGTGAGAGCGTGGGAGGGTAGTTCTGGGAGCATAGAACTGTGTGGTGTGTGTGAGAGCGTGGGAGGGTAGTTCTGGGAGCATAGAACTGTGTGGTGTGTGTGAGTGAGAGCGTGGGAGGGTAGTTCTGGGAGCATATAACTGTGTGGTGTGAGTGAGAGCGTGGGAGGGTAGTTCTGGGAGCATAGAACTGTGTGGTGTGTGTGAGAGCGTGGGAGGGTAGTTCTGGGAGCATAGAACTTGGTGGTGTGTGTGAGTGAGAGCGTGGGGGTAGTTCTGGAGCATAGAACTGTGTGTGTGGTGTGAGTGGAGAGCGTGGGTAGGGTAGTATTCTGGGAGCATAGAACTGGGTGTGTGTGTGAGTGAGAGCGTGGGAGGGTAGTTCTGGGAGCATAGAACTGTGTGGTGTGTGTGAGTGAGAGCGTGGGAGGGTAGTTCTGGGAGCATAGAACTGTGTGGTGTCTGTGAGTGAGAGCGTGGGAGGTAGTTCTGGGAGCATAGAACTGTGTGGTGTGTGTCTGGAGGTGAGAGACGTTGGGGTGTGTAGTTCTGGGAGATCTAGAGAACTGTGTGGTGTGCGTGAGTGAGAGCGTGGGAGGGTAGTTCTGGGAGCATAGAACTATGTGGTTGTGTGTGAGTGAGAGCGTGGAGGGTAGTTCTGGGAGCATAGAAACTGTGTGGTGTGTGTGAGTGAGAGCGTGGGAGGGTAGTTCTGGAGCATAGAACTGTGTGGTGTGTGTGAGTGAGAGCGTGGGAGGGTAGTTCTGAGAGCATAGAAGTGTGGTGTGTGTGAGTGAGAGCGTGAGGTGTAGTTCTGGACATCATAGAACGTGTGGTTGTTTGGTGAAGGTGGAGAGGGAGTTCTGGAGCATAGACTGTAGTGCTGTGTGTGTGTGAGACGAGGCAAGGGTTAGATCTGGAGCATGAACTGTGTGGTGTTGGAGTGAGAGCGTGGGATTGTTTCTGGAAGCATAACTGTGTGGTGGTGTTGATGAGAGCTGGGAGGGTAGTTCTGGAGCATAGAAGGTGGTGAAAATTCAGGTAAATGTATCACTCAGTCTACCGACATTTGACAATCACAGTGCACCATAAGTTTTTAGCCGAGGTGTGACAGCACCACTTCACCCACTGCATGCCAGGTAATGACAAGGCGCTCGCCTACAAACAGCAAAGGGTAGGTGTAGAGCACTACCGCAACTCTACGTGTCAGACACGATGTGACTCCTCTGTTTTCAGAGGAATGCAGAAGTTATACGTGGCCTAAAAGTATTGTCGTGAGGTGTTATCATTGATTGACCTGGTAATTTTTAGCGACTGTTGGCAGAGCATTGTGAGAGCTTGATACGTTTTTTCCAGGCTCAACTGGTTCTCCGCCTCACAGTTAATTTGCAAGATTGTTTGTCGGACACGCTTACAGGTACTTATCTAGGATGTTTTGGCCAAGGGGAAGTGTGCCCCATTGAATGCCAAGGTGGCAGCTATTTGACAATTTTATCCTGTACCAAACACTGAAGGGGTTATCGTTTTGGGGCCCTGGAAAAATTTTATAAAGTTGTGTCCAAATTTTTCAAAGGGGGTCTCTCCATCACTGCCGATAGCCCCCAACGACATTTGTGTGGGATGATGATCAAGGGCTTTTTAACATGAAAAAGCCCCCCTTAATGCTACGTGCGGCAAGTTGTGGCATGCAAAGATAGTACCTTTATTTTGGGCCGGGAAAACCCCATTTACAGGGTATCCCCCCAACAGTGAACCGGTTGCTAAGAGTTGATGATGGGGCCCCCGTCGTTCAACTAGTGACCAG
>NC_069438.1:2843442-2895604 GCF_026875155.1 Cherax quadricarinatus | reverse complement strand
TTTTATTTTATAAATTTAAAATTTTTTTCGTTAAAATTCATTCTATATATTTTCATTAAAACTTATAGTAATTTCAAATACCCATGGGGGTCTAAAAGGGGCCGTTATGCCTTTATTTCCTAGGGGTATTTGGATAAAAATTTTTATTTTAATATAAAATTTATATATGCACATATGTTATACTGAATGCTTTTATTCAGTAAAAAAATTGTTCCACCCAGCCTAAAAAGACAGTAACCCACACATTTTCGTGCACATTCTGTGCTCCACAAAACACGCGTGATGGTTACATTAGGGAAGAGACACCCTATCTTATTAAAATTGTTAACCCTTCAAGGAAGGTTCCATAATGGTAGTGAGGGGGCTCTTGATCTAGCGAACTAGATCTGTGCTCCGGTTCCCTGAATTTTTTTTTATATTTTTATTTAAAACATAGAACAAATACAAGGTTGCATAAGAGTATAATAAAATTGAAAACTATACTGGATATTTACAATAACTTCCATTACACAATCCCAGTACAGAAAATAAACACTATAGATAATGGCCAAATTACAACCAGATACACAACCCACAACATATCCTACACAACCCTCCTTTTACAATAATTATTATTGCCAGTGTCGCCACAGCTGACACTTCTTCCCCCCCCCCCTTTAAATATTTACATTCACCGTTCTAAGAAACATACCATTAATTATCTTAATTTAGGGTCATACCCTGACCTCATTAAAAACTTAATGAGTATTTACCAACAGTTGGTGGTGTATGAATATCAATAACACAAAAACATAAAATTACAGACTAAAACGGATATAAACATTACATGCCTATACACCCCTACACCTACATAAGTATATAAGAATATACACTTACAATATATAATATCAATATTAATGTAACAACCATGAAATTCAAGTTCTTATAACAACATTGTATAACGTGAAGCTCACGCTTTAAAATACAAGAAAATACACCACATGCTACATTATCAGTAAAATACTAGGATATGTAAATATTTTAAAAGAATCCAAGACTATGACATGAATAAGATTATCCTAAAGTTTTATCTTGATTTTAGTAAGATAACAACACCATAACAAACTCCTTTTAACATGTAACACACCACATACAACATCTAACACACCACATACAACATCTAACACACCACATACAACATCTAACACACCACATACAACATCTAACACACCACATACAACATACCAAAACTTAACACACATTCCACCAGACTAGACTTTCTCCTTGCCTTCTAGCAAGTGTCTAACTAGTAATACATACAAATAAATATACATTGAATATTAATTTAGGGTACTAATCCTTATTCACACATGATTACATAATAGGTAATTACTTAAAAAAAAGATGCAGGAACACGTTACAAAAATTTAAAAAAACTCCAATGTTTCAAGGAACATAGTGAAAGGAAAACCCCCTCAAGTTAAAATTCACTTGCAAGAACAGTACAAGCGGCACATAATTCGCTACCAGTGAAAAAATTCATGTTACATATTTTATGTTATATATTTATAAATGTTATATTTAAACTTTCATTTATACCTTCCCCAACAAGGGAACTATACAAAATAGATCTTTCACAACATCACATCCAGTTTCACACGTGTACCTCCAGTTGCACCCATCCACCCATCACTTCACACCCAAGGAGGTCAGCCCATTGAATACCCCTGACTCTCTCCCCCCCTTTTACCAACACACTCACCCCGGCAGTTAAAACCCCGTTATAACGCCCTTAAATTCCCTATTGTTAGTCCTCTATAACCTTCGGAAAAAACCCTCACTCCACCTTTTCCCATATGTCTCTATAGCGACACAAAGTTCGATAAAACGTCCCCGCCAAACTCCTTCTCAGCACTTCCCCACCCTCCTTCCCCCTCATGCCCCACAAAACATATATGTAGTCCACGATTATGTATGCTAAACCCCTTGCCACACCCTCATCCACCCCACTCATATCAAGACTCAATGCTCGCAATACCGACACACCTTGACCCCCCACCCTAGCCACTACCCTAATCATCCATACCCTGATGCACTCCAAGCCTTCACAAAAATAGATAACATGATAAGCAGTCTCTCGGAGCATCGCTCCCGTTGGCAATATACCATGTAGGAAACGATACATAACCTCTCAGGCCCTAGGTCGTATCCTTAATTTACTAAATCTTTGCCATATTACATCCCATGCACACATGGGGTAGATCCCTTCAATCGGCACCACTACATGTCCCTCTAACAATTTACACAAAGTTCCCACCTTTACTTTTTCCGGTTCCCTGGCTAACACTAAGGCACGTAACACTTTTTCACATTCCTTCATTTCCGCTCTCTCATACCATTTCCGTAGGTGATCATGTACCTTATCTAGCAGCACTCCCCCCTCCATCCACCTGCATGCATCACTTCCCTCTTAATGAACACACATTTCACGCTCTTTCTCAAGTCCAACAAACCCAACTCTCCCTTACATACCAGCAATGTCGCTACCTCCCTTCGCAACCAGTCGCACCCTGAATCCCACAAGAATTTGAACACCATTCTAAGAATACTCGTGATCGCCATTCCTGTTAACGGCAACACTGCCGATACAAACCAGACTTTACTATATAGTAATATATTGATAACAATCGCTCGTTGCCTAAGGGTTAAATGGTGAGGTCGCAGCAGTCACAAACGTCGCTGCACCTGTTCCACCATCCTATTCGAATTATTGACCCTTGCAGAACTCAGATCAGCCTCATACATGACACCACAGATTTTTAGACTCCCAGTCTGACGCTGCACGACATCACATCCCCATTCAAATCTCCCTGCCCACTCTCCCAGCCCCATTATCATTGACTTCTCCAGATTTACCTTCTTCCCAGTAGCTCTCCCAAACATGTGTACAACTTCCAATAAAACTACTAACCGTGTCTCCTCACACACCAGAATAGTTGTATCGTCAATATAGCCCACCAAGACAGGCCAAGGCATCTGCACAGCATCTCCCCCCCCCATTCCTTAGACGGTCCTCCACCATCCTATAAAATGGATCCTGAAGACATGCAAACAAAAGTTGTGATATTGGACAACCCTGCCCAAAAATCCCACTTCATGTTAACTCCCACCCCCACACACCCATTGATTTGCACCCTTACCTTCGCTCCTGAGTACAATGTATCCACCCACCCCACTATTTCTTTCCACCCTGTCATAAACCCCTTGCCAATCCAATGCCAACAACGCCCCTCTGCCCCCTTCCATGTCCTCCAATAACCCCTTTATGATCCCGTGGCCCTCAACCATTGACCTACCTGGCAACCCAAACTGAGACTCAAACACCACCCTCCCCACAACACATTTAAGCCTATTCCCAAGAATTTTTGTGAACAGCTTATAATCAACACAAAGCAACGAAATGGCTCAGTAATCCCGAAGGGTACTCTGCTTTTTACCCTTAGGGACCAACACCACTATCGCCGTTGCCTGCGATTCTCCCATCTAACCTCCGTCTTTCATGGCATGCATTAACCTTCCTAGGAAACCCCTTAGCATAAAATTTGCTTGGTAAACCATCTATCCTGGGTGCCTTTCCCTTCTTCATGTCCATAAGGGCTCTCCATATTTCCTCCTCCTCAATGATCCCACCTAGTGCCTCCCTATCACTACTCCCCAGTTTGCATGGCACATACTCACATACCTGCCCAAGAACCTCGCCATCCACGACACTACTTTTCCCGTACTCTTCAAACCATCTATCTGCATATGCACTCATCCCCGTTGTTTGCCATAATACCTGACCCTCTCAACTCCCCCCCCCCCCGAAGAAATTACTTGCAATCCCGGTATTGTAGTTGTTTGCTGTCGTACCTTCTGTCCTTGCAGCAGGCAAGCCGATGGCTTGTCGCCCCAGAGTACTTCGTCCAGCCCCGCTTGTACCCGTACTGCTGCAAAACGCTCTTCTTGGAAATCCTTTATCCTATCCTTCAACATCTGTATTTCCTCCATGTGGTACACCCCCGCCACCGCCCTCCCCCCTCCATATAACAATCCTGTAATCTAGCTTCTAAATAATTTGACAAACCATACCGCAATTGATTAATGCGTTTGCCCTCCCTCATATAAAAGTGACATATTCTTACCTTAGCCACAGTATCCCACCATCCAACCACATCCTCCTCAGTCCTTCCCTCTGCACAGAGCTGTTCCCAAAATACTGCAAAACCTTCCACTCCCTCCCCATCCTCCAAAAGCTTTATATTCAGTTTCCAATAGCTTCCCTGCCTACGAGCCAAAGCTTCCCACCCCACCTCCACTATTACCGCCCTATGATCGGAAGACACCATCTCAATAGTTTTAAAAGACTCATCCAAAATCCTCTGAGATAAATATATCCTGTCCAAATGAGCTGCGTATCCCCGCCTTATAAAAGTATGTTCCACCTCCCTTAGACCTCCCCAAAAGCATCACATAACTGAAGATGTCTAAACAGGCCCCCTAAGACTGAGGAAAAATGTCCCACCCCTGTGGGTTCCACGTCTGCCCTCTTAACTACGCAATTCCAATCCTCCCCACAATCGCCACAGACGGTAACATGAGTAGGAAGTACACAAGTTCCTCCCGCACAAAATCCGTCTTTATTTTCACGTCACTTTCTGCTGGGGCATACACACACACAAACGCCACTCTCTCTCCCATCCACCATCCTTCCACACATAATACTCTCCCCCTAGTCCCTCTTTCCTGTGCAATACAAACAGGCTCACCTCCCTGAACAACACACCCACTACTTTTAAATGCTCAGACGGCAACACATAAGCCTGGTACTGTGAAGGCTCACTCAGCCCTGTAACAACTTCAGTCAGTATTACTCAGGCTGGCTCATCCTCAGGAAAATTAATGTGTAGAAAAAGAATAAAAACTGACAAACATAAACACTTTATTATTTAGAAAATATAAAATATAAAACACTTAAATATGAAATGTTAATCCTACATTAAAGAAAATGAAAAATGAAAAATATAAATGATAACTGAATTCAACGCTAATATAAATGTATATAAAACGTGGGTGTCTGGTGTTGGTGACACTGCATGTTGAAATCGTAGTCGTTGCCGATGATGGGGAGGGGGGTCGCAGGTGTTGGTTACAACCCACTGGCTAGTTCTTCACAGTATAGCCTTGAGTATTCTATCCCAATGAGAGGAAAGCAGGTTCTTTACTGCTGCAATGATGAAGGGTTACATTCTGAAATTTCATACAGGTGCACAGGTAATTAAATCCAAACAGGGGAAGTCTCAGGAAGTTAATCCATCTCCATCCGTTCTCTCGTTGATTGACAGGTGACTCTCTCTGTCATCCAAGCTGAAAAAATAGACAGGTTACCCACTGCTTAAGAAATCACTCTCCATGATAAGTACAATACCTAAAAGAATCTCGCGAGACATTGTCTCATCTGAACTTTCGAGGGGCTTCTCTGACTCTACAGGAAGAGGATCTGAAACACTTATGTCCATCTTTGGTGCTGAAAGATCAACCTCAGAAGGAAGAAAGGCACCTTTTACGTTACCTATTAGTATGGAGCAAGAAGTGATGGGAGCTAGTACGGCTTCAGACCAACCTGTGAACCATTTAGACCTAATGTAACAATGGATGGTAGGGAAAGTGTCCATACGGCCCAAGTAGTCTGAAAGTATAGCAGAGGAATGAGCTTCTTTAAGATTAGGGAACAGCTTATCAGAAATGACTATACATGTGCATCCAGTGTCTTGTAAAATCGTAGATACATTAAGTCCATTAACTGTTCCTGAAGAGAAGGGTGCTTGGTCATTACAGTCTTTAAAGCATTTTCCAACTTTTGGACCTTCTTGAAGGACAATCTGGACGTTTATGTCCCTTAACAACCACACAAATGGCAAACGGGAAATTAAAAGAAGTCATTTTACTTTCCGCTAGAGGATTTGATTTCTTAAGGTCTGTTTGAACCCTTGCCCTTAGGTTCGATCCCTTTAGGTCTTTATAGGAATTGTGAGCCTAAGCATACAGGTCAGCAGCCTCAGCAACTTCCTCAGCTTTAATCAGGTTGCGTTCTCTGATGAATGTTCGTATCTGATGGGGAAGAGCTGTCAGGAACTGGTCAGCAACCATGAAGTCTCTAAGAGATTCATAACTGTGATCAATTCCTGAACTCTCTATCCAAAAGTCGAACAAACGAAAGAGTGTTACCTGTAACTGCTGAAAGTTCTGGCCAGGCTGCAAGGTGGCATACCTGAAATCTTTCCTGTAAGAATTAGTGGTTTTTTGATATGCTTTAAGGATTGCCTTCTTCAGTAGGTTATAATTACATATGATATCCGGCGACAAAGTTGCAAAGATATTCAAAGCGGTTCCAGAAAATAACATTCTTAACCTGGTAGCCCAGGTGTCAGCAGGCCATTCACAGAGGGTAGCGGTATTCTCAAACCTGATAATGTATGAAGTAATGTCTTCACCATCTGTCAAGGGAGGTAAATTAGGTGTTGGAATATGTGCACTAGCTGCACGTTGTTCCATTACTCCTTCATCTAATTGCTGTTGTGAGAAAGTTAACTTTCTATTCTCTAATTCAAGGCGAGCTTGTTCGAGCTCACAATCCTTTTCTCTCTCCCTTAACTCATATTCTCTGTCCTTTGCTCTTTCCTCAAGTTCCCTTAATTTAACTTGTTCCTCACGTATCTTAGCTCTCTCCTCACGATCAAGTCTATCACGCTCCTTTTTGTCTTCTCTCTCTCTTTATAACTGTCTATCTTGGTTTTCTCTTTCAATTCGATCTCTTTCCTTTTTATCCTCTCTTTTTTTTTCTATTCTCTCTCTTACAAGTCTTTCCTGGATCTTAGCAATAATGAAAGATTCTAAATTTTTCCCTGTTATTCCTAACTTACTTCCAGTGTTCATCCAAAACTGGTATTCCTCCATATTTGCAAGAATAACTTAAACTATCAGGGGAAAATGAAATGGGTATTAAAGAAAACAGAGGGTTCAATTCCTGCTGCGCTCAAACTGCAAATAAATCAGAGGGCTCGATCCCTACTTCAATTAAACAATATGTATTAATGAAAACGAAGGGTTCTATGCAGGCTCCGAGCAAACAGTAAGTAGAATGGGGTCCCTTGACCATCCAATCTTCTCAACAACAAATCAAGAGTGTCCTCCGACAGTTCCCTTGATATAATAAAGAGCTCAATGAAACAAATTGTCACTGGAAAATCTCGGGTCCCTAGAGTCTAATCCTCCAAAGTGTTTCAAGCTCACACACAATTAGGTGGCAGAATTAAATATTATATCCTGCCTGACCTGACTTACAATAAATTGAGACTATAACAATCACCAAATCTTTTAAATACCTGTACTGTAGTGCTACCATAGAGAATGATTACTTATGGCTGGTGGTAACCGTCTGTGGTATGCAGTGTTGAAGTTCCAATGGTAGATTCGAAATGGAGTTGAATCTTGATTCAGTAGAGTTGATCCTGGCAAGGTCGCCACTTGTGAAGGCTTACTCAGCCCTGTAACAACTTCAGTCAGTATTACTCAGGCTGTCTCCTCCTCAGGAAAATTAATGTATAGAAAAACAATATAAACTGACAAACATAAACACTTTATTATTTAGAAAATATAAAATATAAAACACTTAAAATATGAAATGTTAATACTACATTAAAGAAAATGAAAAATGAAAAATATAAATGATAACTGAATTCAACGCTAATATAAATGTATATAAAACGTGGGTGTCTTGTGTTGGTGACACTGCATGTTGAAATCGTAGCCGTTGCTGATGATGGGGAGGGGGGTCGCAGGTGTTGGTTACAACCCACTGGCTAGTTCTTCACAGTATAGCCTTGAGTATTCTATCCCGATGAGAGGAAAGCAGGTTCTTTACCACTGCAATGATGAAGGGTTACGTCCTGCAATTTCATACAGGTGCACAGGTAATTAAATCCAAAAATGGGAAGTCTCAGGACGTTAATCCATCTCCATTCGTTCTCTCGTTGATTGACAGGTGACCCTCTCTGTCATCCAAGCTGAAAAGATAGACAGGTTACCCATTGCTTAAGAAATCACTCTCCATGATAAGTACAATACCTAAAAGATGTGGTGATTATTACAACAGTCAACTTAGAGCAAGACTGAAAAGACTAAGTTTATTATTGATCAAAAGTGAAGCTTTCAACCAATAAATCCACTAGAATACAAGGCAGGCATGTACATACAGTAGAGCTGGGAGCTGTGAGTCTAGTGATTTACTGTTTGACCAGAGCCCCACACGTCACCTTTCGGGGGGGGGGGGGGGGAAGAGGGAGAGGAAGGGATAGCAGGAGCTAGACTGACCCTACCTTAACAAGCAGCCGGCAGTCAAACTATCACTTTCAGGGAGGGGGAAAAAAAAGCAGGAAAAAGCGGGAGCTTGACTTACCCTACCTTAACTAGTAGCCGGCAATGAAACTATTGTTACTATATCGCTACTCCTATCTATTGAACTTTTCCCTCACAGGTACCCAGGCACCACTAATTCACCACCAAGTTTAAAATTGTGTTCCTGCACAAAAGCTATGTCAACCTTGTATCTATTCAAAAAAATCAGGAAGCACTCTCATTTTACACCATCACACAGACCATTAATATTTATTTTTACAGACAACAATATTTAGAGGTGCATATGTAGAATAATGTGACAAAGTTTCATTATGATTGGCCAACAAACAACAGAGAAAAAAAATATTTAATGACTTTTCATAAATGGCAGCATGACATGACAAATTGGCACTACGAGTGGCACTTCCGACAATCCCAACAGTTAGAATACGTATAACACGACTTCTGGATGCACATATTTCATCTAATATATCTTATTATCATGGTAAAAAAAATACATTTGATAGACTTTTTGGCATTCACCAAAATATCTGCCTTTTACCTCCCACAAAATAAAAAATATTTGATATATTCCCAAAAAAGAAGAACCAACTAGTCAAACACACTTTGTTTTATATTGTCTGTGAAAATCATTTCAATACAATCATTAATAATGGTGTAGTACAGCGAAATAAGTGAAAAAGTTGCTTCCGAGATATAGGCCTGGAACGCCGGCCGGCCTGCCGTCTCAATTTTTTTTTTTTTCGCGAAAATCGCGTTTGTTTCAGTGGTTTTCTAAGTAAACTGATGTTCTAGTGCAGTTATCCTCTTCAAAATACCGTTTTCTATCACTCACAGACCAAACAATACAAGGAGACGAGGAGTAACTCATTTATATCGAAATATTGCTGATGGACTCTCGCCATATTATGGCCCATTTTATTCAGTCTAGAGCATATAACATGTTTGTTTGTTATTTATAGTGTTTATTATATCATATTAGATTAATTCTGATAGATAAATAAGCCGTAGAGTTGATATATAAGCTGATATAAGCGTAATAATGAAGTGATTTCACCTGGCACCTTCTGGAGGGGGAGTACTGCCTAGTGTTCTCAGATGGCTCCCGATTGGCTGGCTCTCTACTGATAAGCTCCACTACTCTTATATGATGCCAAATAATCAATTATTATATTAGAAAGAATAATGCAAAGAAAAAGCGATAAAAAACAAGGAAAAAATTCCAAAAAATACATGGGTTAAGAGCAGACGCGCTACCTACATCGCCGTTACCATACTTGCGGCCGCAGCCGCAGCCGCAGCAAGCAGCAACAAGGCTGCTCCTACATCTTGCCGTCCCCTGGGCCTATCCGAACTCCAGTGATGGCCAAGTTGGCAAGTACTGCTGCAACAACATGCAAGGAACCTATAGTGACATAAAAACTGACGGTGACGACAACGAAATGGACTAAATATGACAAAAGAGGGACCGGCATTCAAGTACCAGACCTGCTGCCAGACGTGAACCAGACATGAGACGTTTTCCACTACAATGAAATAACTGACCTCCATATCAACTGCACCAGTGTTTAACGGGAAGACAACATGGCAGAAAACCTGATCAACTAAATCTCCAAGGAAATGACAGGTCTGTAGGACTTTTTTTTCCCAGTGCCAAACGAGGGAAAGAATTGAGCATTTAACATGGCTGACCGGCATCCAAACAGCCGCTACTCCCAGACGTACAACTAGCGAAGTGAAATTCTCATCTTTACGGGACGTTAAATCTGTTTGACAGTAGCATCATATCTGTACCACCATCAAAACCTTGTACCAGTGCTAACGAGGGGGAAAACACAGGAGACATCGTCAAATCAACAGTACAAAACTCCAAGGTTATAGGTCGGATATCCTCAGTGCCAGTCGTGAGAAGAATTTGAAAAGTTAAACAGTCAAGGTTAATGTTAGTAGCTGACCTATATTCAGCTGCCCATTTGTACAGTGAGAGAATCATAGCAGAAAACGCCAAATATTCTATAAACTCAAGGAAAGTCGGGGTTGTAGGGGGGCGTTACCCCCCTCAGTGTTTTAAAAATGGCTGAGTCAGCAAAACAGGTCAGGAGACAACAACACCACACAACCCCGATAATGGAATGAGGGGGTTTTGGGAAAGGATAAAAACCAGGGAAAAGTGAGCAGTGAAGAGGGTTTTGAAGAGGAAATTTTACTAGTAATTCAGTGGTGATTGCTAAAGCAGATACTAAGTGTACTGGGGAAAGGAAAGAGAAATAAATATTATTGTTATGAGTAAAAGAGCGAAGAGTTGAAAATGGCAGGCATTAGGGGGGTACAGGCTGCCAAAAATTATATTTATATTTCTTCTTAAATTTCCCATGAAGAAAGTAACAGCATGGGGGCTGGAAAAGATGAATGGAGTACAGCGCCCTGGACAGTAAAGCCCAACAGTTTGCCATCCTACCAGAAAAGTAAATGTCACTATCGCCGCAAGGTAGGCAAACACCGCAACCTAAACAAAAACAGTGGCACAAGTCTTATGTAGCGCTCTTAAGTGGTGATACCCAAATTAATCCAGGACCTCAAACTATTGTGCAGAGGCAAAACAGACAGATAAATGACGGCAATAATGGCGGTCTAGTAGCTAGGAATGATAACCTTAATCCATATGTAATGCATACATAGGTCAATGTGAGACAATACAGCCATTATTATCTCAAACACTCCCAAAAAACAGGTGCATACACTGTACTAAAGTACGCATGAAAAAACAGAAAAGGCACCTTATGTAAAATGTGTAAGGGGTGGGTGCATGATGGATGTATGTACAATTATAGAAAACGGTGCCAAATTCATTTTGTGTGTAACAAATGCACTTTGGCACGGGTTACCCTTTAGCAGTGATGACATTGATTTACCTAATTTTAATACAAATGACCCATGCCATATATTGATGATTATGATTGTTTTATGAAAACACCCCCCTTCACTTTATTCATTTTCAATGCAAGATCACTTCTTCCTAAATTGGCAGAGATTAGGATTCTAGCTAACAAAATTAGGGCGGCAGTTATAACCATCTCTGAATCGGGGTTGGATGATACGGTGACTGACGACGAGGTTAAAATAGATGGTTACAATATAAAACGCTTAGATAGGACAGAAAGGGTGGTGGAGTATGTGCCTACATTAGAATTGACTTAGCTTACAACCAAGACCTGATTTAAATAACAATAAAACTGGAGTTCTTTGGTTTGAAGTGCTGCTTCCTAGCCCCAAACCCATCTTAGTAGGAACTAGTTACCGCCCTCCTACCCAGGACCATTTCTTAGAAGACTTTTCCAGAGTCTTGCCCGGGTTGAAAACAATTGCGAGACAATAATACTGGGCGATTTTAATATCTGTTTTCAGCAGCAAAATAACGGGCTATGCAAAAGGTATAAAGCAAATTCTAGGATTAAATAGTTACACTCAACTAATTAATACTCCAACCCGGATCACACAGTTTTTCAGCCACCCTAATTGACCACATACTTTGTAACCACTTGAGAACATTAGTCAGTCAGGCGTCATTCCCACAGGTCTTAGGATCATTTCATCATTTACTGCACCAGGAAAAATAACTAGGGATAGGATAGGCCTACACAGGAAAATTTTAAAAATGAGGTCAACTAGAAATACAGTAAAGAAACACTGGTAATAGGCTACCCCAATTGTGACTGGACAGAGATAAAAAGTTGCACAGACGTAAACGTGCCTGGGAAAAAATTCAAACAATGTTCACTCCCCATCATTGATAATATTGCACCAGTTAAAAGAGGTTAGGATTAAACGAAGAACTGAACCCGGGAAATGAATACTGAGATATTAGATAATATGAAATTCAGAGACCAGCGCTAAAAAGATTTTAAAGCAAACAGACGGGATATTGCAGCACTAAATGAATTCCAAAGGGTGGGAACAGAGTACAGAAAACTTATAAAAGGAGCAAAGGCAAAGCACTACGGGCTCAAAAATTGAAGAGTATAAGCAAAACCCCCAGAAAGCTCTGGCAACAACTAAAACATTTGGGGGTATAGCCATAAGCCAGTAGATAGGTCTAAACATTAGTACTCACTATCGATAATGAGGTATGCCACGAAACATCTAAGGTGGCAAATTGCTTTAATTCCTACTACACATCTGTTGCATCAACACAAAGTAAGTAAACTAACAGCTGCATCAAATACCTTTAACACAGACTCTGATAAGTTTCAAACATACTATACCAATAAAGGGGTAACCCCAAACAGTTGTCAACTAGTAAGTGTATCTAAATGACTTTATTCAAAAAGAACTAAGCAGGTTTTAAAACCCCCAAATAAGAGCACAGGCCCCTGATAAAATCCCGTTCTAAGTTTCCCAAAAAATGGTGCTTCTGAACTGTCATCCCTATTGCTCACATAATAAATCTATCAATCACCCCTAATACAGTACCGGAGGGGTTCAAGGAGGCCAGAGTCACTCCCATCTTCAAGAAAAATAGTAGGTTGATGTAAGCAACTATAGGCCTGTTAGTATACTCAGTATAATATCTAAAATTCTAGAGAGGGCGGTGTATTCTCAAGTAGTTAAGTACTTAATGACAACAACTTTCTCCATAGCTATCAATCGGGCTTTAGAAGATCCTATCAAACCCACACCTCCCCTTTTTAATTGATGGATTACCTGAGAACTGAAAAGTCAAAGGGGAACCTCATAGCATGGTAACCTGCCCAAAAGGCCTTCGATACTGTCAACCCACAATATATTATGTAATAAATTTCAAGCCTATTGGTATAGGTTCTGTAGACTGGTTTAAAATCCTACCTTAGCAACAGGAGACAAATAGTCAAAAACAACAAACAGAATCAGAACCCCTGCCGATAACATGTGGAGTTCCCCAAGTAGTATTTTGGGTCCCCTTTTTATTTTATGTTATGTCAATGATATGCCTATCAGTGTCAAGTGCAAACTCCTACTGTATGAGATGACAGTGCTTGTTAGTGTCAGGTAAGACCCACAAGATATTGCTAATGTTTTAACACTGGAACTGGAGTCCCGCAGCAAATGGTTAGTAGACAACAAACTATCAATACACCTAGGGAAAACTGAAAGCCATTTCTCTTTGGCACGAAACATAAACTGAGAAGGGTAAATAATTTTAATGTTCAATGTAATGGGGAGCCCATCACTTTGGTTTCATCAGTAAAATATTTGGAATCCCCCTTTTACCCTGCATGTCAGGAGAATTGATAGGAACAGTGTAGTAAAGAAAGCGAATGCCAAACTGAAGTTCCTGTATAGACAAGCACAGTGTCTACCTACTGAGGCTCGCAGGACCCTATGTCTAGCCCTTATACAATGCCATATGGATTACGCTTGCTCTTCTTGGTACTCTGCCTTGAGAAAAAGACTGAAAGATAGACTGCAAATCACCCAGAACAAAATCGTAAGATTCATCCTGGGGCTGGGACCAAGAGAACATGTAGGCCAGGAAGAAGTACAGCAGTTGGATATGCTGAATGTTGAAGACAGAGTAAGAACTAAGCAGGTTAAACCCAACTAAGAGCACAGGCCCAGCCCTGATAACATCCCGTCTAAGTTCCTAAAAGATGGTGCTTCTGAACTGTCAATCCCTATTGCTCACATAATAAATCTATCAATCACCACTAATACAGTACCGGAGGGGTTCAAGGAGGCCAGAGTCACTCCTATCTTCAAGAAAAATAGTAGGTCTGATGTAAGCAACTATAGGCCTGTTAGTATACTCAGTATAATATCTAAAATTCTAGAGAGGGCGGTGTATTCTCAAGTAGTTAAGTACCTTAATGACAACAACATTCTCCATTTGCTATCAATCGGGCTTTAGAAGATCCTACTCAACCGACACCTCCCTTATTAATTGATGGATTACCTGAGAACTGAAATGTCAAAGGGGAACCTCTAGGCATGGTAACCCGCAAAAGGCCTTCGATACTGTCAACCACAATAATTATGTAATAAACTTCAAAACTATTGGTATAGGTTCTGTAGACTGGTTTAAGTCCTTTCCTTGCAACAGGAGAAAAAATAGTCAAAATCAACAAAACAGAATATAACCCCTGCCGAAAACATGTGGAGTTCCCCAAGGTAGTATTCTGGGTCCCCTTTTTTATTCTTATGTTATTCAATGATATGCCTATCAGTTCAAGTGCAAACTCCTACTGTATGCAAGGGCAGTGCTTTTGTTAGTGTCAGGTTTAAAAACCCACAAAATATTGCTAATGTTTTAACACTGGAACTGGAGTCCTGCAGCAAATGGTTAGTTTGACAACAAACTATCATTACACACTAGGGAAAACTGAAAACCATTCTCTTTTGGCACGAAACATAAAAATGAGAAGGGAAATAATTTTAATGTTCAATGTAATGGGGAAACCCATCACTTTGGTTTCATCAGTAAAATATTTGGGAATCCCTTTGAAACCCCTGCATGTCAGGAGAATTGATAGGGAAAAAAGTGTAGTAAAGAAAGCGAATGCCAAACTGAAGTTCCCGTATAGACAAGCACAGTGTCTACCTACTGAGGCTCGGCCCGGACCTATGTCTAGCCCTTATACAATGCCATATGGGTTACGCTTGCTCTTCTTGGTACTCTGCCTTGAGAAAAAAAACTGAAAGATAGACTGCAAATCACCCAGAACAAAATCGTAAGATTCATCCTGGGGTGGGACCAAGAACATGTAGGCCAGGAAGAATTACAGCAGTTGGATATGTGAATGTTTAAGACAGAGTAAAACAACTGAAGCTAAATCAAGTTTATAAAATTGTCACAAACAATGTCCAGGATATCTTGCTGTCAATTTTGTCAAGGTTGGAACCAAGCAATCCCTAGTACTAGGGGGAGAGAGACACAATTTGTAGTAAACCCCAGTCAGTGGCCAGGCTTCAACACCTTTTATTGTCAGCAATAAAGGAATGGAACAGCTACCCGCACATGTCAAAGCCAGTCATACGTGAACCAGTTCAAGAAGAGTGCCAAAGGTGTCTGATGAATGTAGTACAGAAAGGGAGGGGAATGATTTTCTATTTTTTAGCTAACATACGTGTAAATTTTACCTTATTCCTTGTAATGACCCTCGTATTGTAGATAGTCTTAATGACCTTGGTGTAGCAGATAGTCTTTTTAGTATGATAATAAGATGTTATCTTCATTGTAGAATAATAAGAAAATATTATAACCTTTATACTATAATAATAAGGTAAAAGGACCCCAATGGAAATAAGTCACTCTGGCTGACTTTTTTGGGTTATCCTAGGTTCTCTACACATATGCTGCTATGTATGATAATTCTATATAACTGTATTTGTGTATACCTGAATAAACTTACTTACTTACTTACTTACTTATGACTATAATTTCTTGTAGAAAAGTCTTAGAATATTGATTCTTGTACCATTGTGTTGCCAAAGAGTTAAGCTATTTTTCTATATGAATAACTCAATTTCCATAATTTTTCGATTTTTTTCTTGAGAGTGTGCTGAAAATTCCTTACAGGTGCCTTTTCCTCTCACTGGCTCTGTTACAAGTGTGGAGGTTCACCCTCCTCCTCGTGCTATGCCTTCCTCCCCTGTCCCCTCCCAAGTTTCTTCCCCTTCTGCCACCTCCAAGGATTCTGCCTCTTCAGTCCCCTCCCACACTTCTTCTCCAGTTCCCTCCACTCTTTCGTCCCCCTACTTTGGTACAGTCCATGACTGTCCCAATCTTTACTCACCCTCCTCCTTCCATCTCCAATATTGTCTCCCATACAACATCTCAGAATATGTTGCAGAGACCAAACCATCAATGGACACTGATCCACCCCCTGTTCCTTCTCTTTCCTCTCCTCCATCTGCTCACCTCATTTCTTCGCAGCACGCCGTTCCTTCACTACTTGAACGTTTTCAGCTGCCACCTCATGTGGACTTTTTTAACCCCTCTAGTCCGTAGGTACCCTTACTTGCGGATTTCTGGTATCCTTATCGTTATCAATCATGCGGCCTCAGGGGTAATCGGGGTGAGCTTTAGATGTTGCTCTCCCGGTTTTCCCCTGTTGGTGTTTGCTTAATAGAACCAAAATTACAATCTGCTGTTATCTATCCCATCTCAGGCTATAATTTATTGTAATCTTCGGATCCTTTTTCTGATGGGACCTTTAATGAAGTGCCCTTCTTCTAAGCACTGATATTCCGTACCATCAGCAATTTGTTCATACTTCGCTGCATTACACAGCAGCCCATATCCACTTGCATAGGTGGTATACAATCTGTTCCTTGCATCTCTCTCCTTCTTGGGCATTATCTATCTCTGATGTTGCCTCTCTTGTCTCGTCCTTACCGCCACCACTTCTGTTACTTGGCGATTTTAATGCCCATCATTTCTTCTGGGGGGTCTCACTGTGATTACCGTGGCATTCAGTTGGAGGCTTTTCTCGCTTTTCACCCCCTCTATGTTTTAAATACAGTTACCCTCACCCATTTTGATCCTCGTACTCACTCTCTCTTGCTCTTCCTCTACTGCACTAGACTTCACCTAGTCTGTTCTCCCAGACTTACATGGCAGCGATCATTTTCCAATCATTCTTACTTCTTCATATTCACCACCTCTTTGTAGCCAATGCTGGCAATTTGATCAATCAAACTGGGACCTTTACTCGCAACTAACTGCTTTTAGTGAGGCTCCTTCTTTGTCCTCTATTGGTGATCTTTTACACCTCTCCTCGTCCTCAGTTATAATTGCAGCTTCTCATTCTATACCCTAAACCTCGGGCAGGCATTCTCAGAAGTGTGTGCATTGGTGGTCTCCTGCTTGTGCTCGTGCAGTACGTTTGAAATGTGCTGCATGGGGCAGGTACCGGTACGATAGAACCACTAATAGACATATTGATTTTAAGCAGTAGCGAGCGGTCGCTCGCTGCGTCATCTGTGATGCTAAACGCACTTGCTGGCGAGATTGTTTCCACCATCTCCTCTGCTTCCTCTATGAGTGCAGTCTTGAAAAAAGTACGGAAATTGAGTGGTAAATACTCTCCTGACCCGGCTCCTGTTCTGCGGGTTGCCGGTGTTGATATAGCAAAACCTGTTGGCGTTGTCATTGAAATTGGCAATCATCTGGTCGTTATATCTCAGAGGCTCCATCTATGCCCCTCGTTTCTTTCCTCAAAGTCTGCCAGAGAGTTAGCACTTCAGGAACTGGAGGCGACACTCTCAGCTTGCCGATCATCGGCAGCAGGGCCAGACGACATTCGTGTTCGGATGTTACAACATTTACATCAGTCAGCCGTTGTAGTTCTCTTACACCTCTACATTCTTATTTGGTCACAAGGAGTTCTTCCCAAGCTGTAGAATTCTGCCATTGTTCTCCTTTTCCACAAACCGGATACTACAGGACATGATGCCTCCTACTATTGTCACATTGCTCTTACCAGTGCAATTTGCAAAGTGAGGGAACGTCTGGTAAATCGACGTTTAATGTGGTATTTAGAGACACACAACAGTCTCTCCACTAGTCAATATGGCTTTCGTAAGGGCCGTTCTACGATAGACCCCTTATTACACTTGGATGCGCATGTTCGTAATGTCTTTGCCAGTAACCACTCAGTTATTGCCATATTTTTTGACCTTGAGAAGCCATATGACGCAACTTGGAGGCATAATATTTTGGCCCAAGCCCACTCCTTAGGCCTCCGAGGCAATCTACCATCCTTCCTTAAGAACTTTTTAAGTTACAGACGATTCCGTTTTCGGGTTAATAATGTGCTCTCCCTGGACTTTGTCCAAACTAAAGGTATCCCACAGGGATGTGTTCTGAGCACAACACTTTCTCCTTGCTATAAATGATTTGGCCTCTAGTCTTCCATCCAATATTTGGTCATCCCTCTATGTTGATGACTTCACTATAGCTTGTGCAGGCGCTGATTGTCACCTCATTAAAGTTTCTCTCCAGCATGCGGTCGACCGTGTTTCCAATTGGGCCACCAAGCATGGGATTAAATTTTCCAGTACTAGAACTCACCAAATTACTTTCACTAGACGCTCTTTCATCTCTGATCATCATTTGTACCTCTATGGTTCACGTATCCCTGAACATGATACAGTCAGGTTTCTAGGCCTTCTCTTTGACCGTAGGTTACCCGGGAAACCTCACATTACCTCTTTGAAGGCAACTTGTCACAGCCGGCTGAGCCATCTTAAAACCTTTGCTCATCTTTCATGGGGAGCTGAGCGTCGTACTCTCCTTCGACGATTATGGTGACCAGATCAATTCAGCGGCCTCTCCTGCTACTCTCTCTACCCTTAATCCCATCCATCACCAGGGATTACATTTATGCCTTGGTGCTTTTCGCTCTTTCCCTGTTGAGAGCCTATATAAAGAAGAGAATGTTCCATCCTAGAACGATCGCCGTGATGGCCATTGTCTTCGCTACTATGTACACTCTCACGATCTCCACAATCCTTCCATTTATAGAATAATTACCGATATTAGTAGACAGTATTTGTTCATCACCCCTGTTTGTTCCGTCCCTTTTCTCTTCGCCTACGTTCGCTCTTATCTTCCCTTCAGTTGCCACCATTCTATGTTCATGTAGCATTTCACTTTTCCCTATCCCCACAGGGAAGTTCCAGCTGTTCGAGTCTGATCTTTCTCACTCCCTTGCTCGAAAGCCCAACTGCCTATGGTAGCTTTCCACTCTCTTTTTCTTGACCGTTTCCGCTCTCATTCTCTTACCATCGCAGTGTACACAGACAGCTCTAAGTCTTCTGACGGTGTCAGATTCACAGCAGTGTTTCCGGACAGTGTCGTGCGAGAGCATTTACCATCTTCGGCTAGCATTTTTACTGCTGAATTGTATGTCATTCTTGCAGCACTTATCCATATTGCATCTTTGCCTGTGTCATCATTTGCTGTTGTTTCAGACTCCCTTAGTGCTTACAGGCTATATGAAAATTTGATACACCTCACCCCCTAGTTCTCCGTATCCAACTTTGGTTATGCCATATCTCTACCAAGCATAAAGATGGTGTTTTTTGTTGGGTCCCTGGTTATGTTGACATACAGAGCAATGACTGCTGTGCAGTCAGCAGTACATGACCTTCCAGTTTCATATAGAGGTGTTCCATTCACGGACTATTTTGCTGTAATAGCTACCCACCTTCACACCAGTTGGCAACAACGTTGGTCTGCTCTGCTCACTAACGAACTTCTTTCTATTAAACCGAGTATAGGTTACTGGCCATCTTCTTTTCATCAGTGTCGAGGTTGGGAGACTACTCTCTACCGCCTTCAGATTGGCCACACTCGTCTTACTCATGGGTATCTCGTGGAGAGGCACCCTGTTCCTCTCTGTGAGAATTGTCAGGTTCCAGTATCAGTTAGCCACATTCAGTCAGACTGCCCACTCTATCAACGAGCACACAGAATTTACTTCCAACATCGTCTCCACTCTGCTGTTCTCTTTTTACCTTCCCTTCTTGCTGATGGACCCTCCTTTCATCCGGACTCTCTCATTGACTTTTTGACAACAACTGATTTACTCCACAAACTCTGATGATGATACCTTTAGCCCTCCCCTCAGCCCTTTCTACCTCAATCTCTTGCTACCCTCTACCCCTGCACTATCCACTGCCCAGCTGTTCTCCATCACCTACTAATCATCCCTTCCCCCTTTTGCCACACGATACCCTCACTTCCTTCCCTCCCCTGCAGTGCTGTATAGCCCTTGTGGTTTAGTGCTTCTTTTTGATAATAATAATATTAATGGACTACTGAAAGCAAATAATTCAGGATAGGAACTGGTCTCAAGGCTTTGCATGTGCAAATCAAGAGCTCTGCTACTGTGCTATATTAATAACTACTGGAATGTGACAACCTGTCTTTCAAATATATCTAAAGGCTTCATTATTTGCAATGTTAACTACATATTTTTTTCCCCCAGTCACAATGTATTATCAACATCAGTACAAATGAAAATCTAGCTAGCTCTTGTTCCTTCAAAGTTAGTGTTAATATAGTTGGAAATGTCATAATCGATAATGCTTAACATGACGAAAATTTGGATGTGAATTGAACCTAATGGTCATGCTAGCTATAATATGGAAAGCAGTAATCTGTTATATTCAGGCATAGTCTGAAGGTATTACTACCTGCAGCCTCGATTAACAATTATATGTGGAACCTTTACCTTACCAATAACTAAAAAAATAGTAATGGACAGTTGTCGCTTTTCTACACGGCTCTAGGATGCAAGATTTATACAGTGTCAGCTGATTCTACAGAGAACACAGTAAAACAAATGTGAGAACCAGAAAAAAAGTACATGGTGCTTTGACTCACACGTTTACCTCTTCTCCATAAATATAATAATAATCAATCACCTACTTTTATATTTGCAGATAAATGAGCTGATGTGGTTGCAGTCGTGTGTAGACCATTGACCATCCTTGGCACTCAGTCTGATACACTTTTTCTCACTGGGAGAAACATCATGCTCTGTCTTGCGCCAGTTCTGGTATTTTGACGGCCATCCATCCTTAAAGCACATATACAATTAATAATTTATGCAAATTATTAACATAATTAGAAAACAGTTCTATTCAATTGGAGTCATATAACATTTGTTTAATGCAAGGTATTTTTTTTTTGTCACCAGCTGCTTACCACGAAGGAAGGATGACTAGGAATATGAGTATATATTAATCATTCAGTTAATTGTTATTTGAATTCAGTGCTCAAAAATTACAATCAAAATGATTCTCAGATGCAGCATCTTCACATCTTTCTTAAAAAATATAGGTATTTTGGGTAATGAAGCAGTGATCAATTCTTCAGCACAGAAAGCTCCTTCAATGCCTTAATATAATGTCAAAGGTTAACCTCTTCAAGGAAAGCTCCTTGGCACGGTGAAGAGGCTCTTGGTCTGAGGAATTAGACCTTTTGGTGTCCTTCCTCAGACCGAACCTAATTATCCTCCTAATCCCCCCCACCCAATCCCATCCTCCCCATCCTCCCTTTTTCCCTTTCCTCCTTCTCCTTCTCATCCCTCTCCTACTCCCTTAATCTTTTCGGACTTTGGGATTCTTCCCACAGGCAATCTAGTTCCTAGGTAAGATAAGATAAGATAAGATTTCGTTCGGATTTTTAACCCCGGGGGGTTAGCCACCCAGGATAACCCAAGAAAGTCAGTGCGTCATCGAGGACTGTCTAACTTATTTCCATTGGGGTCCTTAATCTTGTCCCCCAGGATGCGACCCACACCAGTCAACTAACACCCAGGTACCTATTTGCTGCTAGGTGAACAGGACAATAGGTGTAAGGAAACGTGTCGAAATGTTTCCACCCGCCAGGAATCGAACCCGGGCCCTCCGTGTGTGAAGCGGGAGCTTTAGCCACCAGGCCACCGGGCCTGGGGTAGGGGGAAGGGGACCGGGGTCCATCCAATTCCATTGAGGTCCTTGACTGTGGTGTAATTTGCCGGGGAACCTGGATCACGTGGGGATGTCCCGATCACTCTCCGGTCTTCCAAGGGGTGGCTTTGGGTGTCTTTTTGGATGACGGGTGTATCTCTGGAGGATGCCTGTCGGATTCCAGAGGGTGGTGGCCAAAGGAGGTATGCTTTTTGGCGGGTGTCCTGCTGCCCTCTTTTGTCCACCGAGGTGGCTCGGTGAATGTGAGGTTGCTATCCAAGATTGCTGGTTTACTGGCATGAAGGGTAGTGTATGGCACGGGTTCCATGCTGCATCTGCACTGCTTGCTGTGCTGAGGTCTCTTGGGCACAGAGGGGGATTTACAGCCCTTTTTATGGCCTCCTAGGAGCTATTCCTCCATGTTTCCCCCCTTTTTCACTTCATTCTTTTTTTTCTAAGAAATGAAGAGGTGATCTAACCATCGCATCCCCAATCCATGAACCCACCTCCCCTGGGTCCCTTCTTGATACTGCACCCCTTTCTGACCCTACATTGTTTTTTACCACTCTTCAGGAACTTCTAATGCCTTTGAACCTATTAATGGTGCTGTTTCATCATCCACTTCAGGTACTGGGGTTTCGACTGAACCCTTTGATTCCAGCCTCTCTCTCTACAGTGCAGCAATTTTCGAATTGCCAGCCCGTCCTACATCAGACCAACTCCGGTCCCACCCCTGAACGCCCGCGACAATTACCTGATGACACTTCTTCTCTTCCTTCTCGTTATACTCAGAAAAGACCTGCACATCACACACTCCCTTTCCACACTCAGTTTCGGAATGCACAATGAACTAAATTCTTTACTTTATGACCGACTTCCTCTACTGCCTATGTTTTCAACCATAATATTGGCAAAGCGTTCCTACACCATGTTAGAGATATATCCTTTCATGCTCTCAAGAGCAGTACATGCATCATCACTGTCCAGAATGCTAACCAAGCTCATGACCTTTCTCTTCATTCAAGTACTGATATTGTTCCTGCCATTATCAAAAAACATCATTCCCTTAATTCTTGTAGTGCCACTGCCTTTCTGCCCCATACCATTATCCAACAGAATTTCCAGACACGTGGCGATGGCATTCTAGAACAGCAGGAACTATAAGACCTCCAAATCCTCAAAGCAGACACTTATGTCCTCTCTGCTCACAGGTGGAGACGATACCCTTGCAATGTAGCTCAATTAACTTTCGACAGCAGTGAACTCCCATCCTTTGTTTATATAGTGGGACATTGTTTAAAAGCTCGAAAGGTGATCCCTAAACTGCAACAGTGTACAAAATTGCTTGCATTTTGGTCATCCAGCAAAATATTGCAGATCTATAGCTGAATGCCCAGTCTGTGGAGCCGATGACAATTCAATACATCTTGTAGTGTGAGGGAAAAGTTCAACAGATAGGAGTAGTGAGCGAGTATATGGTGTCGATAGTTTGTTTGCTGGCTGCTTGTTAAGGTAGGGTCAGTCTAGCTCCCGCTATCCCCCCCCTTTTCTCCACCCCGAAAGGTGATGTGTGGGGCTCCGGCGAAACAGTAATCACTCGACTCACAGCTCCCAGCACAACTGTAAATAAAAGCCTCTGCTCCTATTCTAGTGGACATATTGGTTGAAAGCTTCACTTTTGACCAATAATAAACTTAGTCCTTTCAGCCTTGATTTCCATGTTATGCTTTTAGATAATCACCATTTCTTTTAAATATTGTACTCATCATGGAGAGTGATTTCTTAAGCAGTAGGTAACCTTTGTCTCTTTCCAGCTTAAAATGACAGCTCGGGTCATCTGCCAACCAAAGAAACGTGTTGAAGGAGACGGACTGAAAAAAGTCCTGAGACGTCACTTTTTGATCTATCTACCTGATTAATTGTAGGCAGCCGCAGGCGACTACCCCTCATCTTTGCAGTGGTAAAGAACCTGCATTCCTGTCATCTGGACAGACTATTCAAGGCTGTACACTCTGTGAAGAACTAGTCGTTGGGTTGTCACTCAACACCTGTGACCCCCCCCCCCCGCATCATCAGTAACAGCTACAATTTCTACAAGACGGTGTCAAGCTCATCCAGACACCCCAGTATAACTGTACATATTAGTGTTGAATTCAAATGTCATTTTTCCATTTCATTTTTCATTTTTCTTTCAAGTAGGATACACTCATGTTTTCTTGTTTTATATTTTCATTAATAAATAATAAAATGTTTATCTTTGTGAATTATTTCTTTTTCTATTCATTAATTTTCCTGTGGAGGAGCCAGCCTTGAAGTTGTTACAGGGCTGAGTAAGCCTTCACAAGTGGCAACCTTGCCAGGATCACTTGACTGAATCAAGATTCAACTCCATCTTGAATCTACCATTGGAACTTCAACGCCGCATATCACAGACAGTTACCACCAGCAATGAGTAACCATTCTCTATTGTAGGACTACAGTACAGGTATTTAAAAGATTTGGTGACTGTTAGTCTCAATTTATTGTAAGTCAAGTCAAGGCAGGATATACTAGTTAATTCTGTCACCTTTATTTTTGAGCTCGAAACGATTTGGAGGAATAGACTCTAGGGACCTGAGATTTTCCAGTGACAAGTTGTTTCATTGAGCTATGTTTATTATATCAAAGGAACTGCTGTAGGACACTCTTGATTTTTTGGAGAAGATTGGATGGTCAAGGAACCCCATTCTACTTGCTGTTTGGTCGGAGCCGGCATAGAACCCTCCGTTTTCTTTCGTATATACTGTTTAATCGAAGCAGGGATCGAACCCTCCGATTTATTTACAGTTTAAGCGGAGCAGGAATTGAACCCTCCGTTTTCTTTGATATACCCGTTTCATTTTCCCCTGGTAGTTTAAGTTATTCTTTCAAGAATGGAGGAATACCAGTTTTGGATGAATGCTGGGAGTAAGTTAGGAATAACAGGAAAAATTTAGAAGCTTTCATTAGTGCTAAGATCCAGGAAAGAATTGAAAAGGAAAGAAATGAAAATGAAAGAATTGAGAGAGAAGAAAGTTAGAAAAATAAAGGAGAAAAAGGAGAGAGAATCGAAAGAGAGGAGAAAAAGGAGAGAGATCGAATTGAAAGAGAAAATCAAGAAAGAGAGAGAAAAGAAAAAAAGGAGAGTGATAGACTTCATAGTGAGGAAAGAGGTAAAATACGAGAGGAACAAGTTAAATTAAGAGAACTTGAGGAAAGAGCAAAAGATAGAGAAGTTAAGGAAAGAATTAGAGAACATGAGTTAGGTGAAAGAGAAAAAGATCTTGAGGTTGAGAAATCTCACCTGGAATTAGAGAATAAAAAGTTAACTTTTACACAACAACAATTAGAGGAAGGAGTAATTAAACATCATACAGCTAGTCTGCATAGTGCCACACCTAATTTACCTCCCTTCACAGAAGGTGGAGGCATAACTTCATACATCATTAGGTTTGAAAATACCGCTACCCTCTATGAATGGCCAGCTGACACCTGGGCTACCAGGTTAGGTATGTTATTTTCCGGTACAGCTTTGAATACCTATGCAACTTTGTCGCAGGGTATATGTAATTATAACCTACTTAAGAAGGCAATCCTTAAAGCATACCAAAAAACCACGAAAATTCTTAAAGGAAAGATTTCAGATATGCCACCTGACAGTATGGCCAAAACTTTCAGCAGTTAAAGGTAACACTCGTTTGTTCGACTTTTGGACAGAGCTCAGGAATTGATCACAGTTATGAATCTCTTAGAGACTTCATGGTTGCTGACCAGTTCCTGACAGCTCTTCCCCACCAGATACAAACATTCATTTGAGAACATAACCTGATTAAAGCTGAGGAAGTTGCTGAAGCCGCTGACTTATGTGCTGAGGCTCACAATTCCTATAAAGACCTAAAGGGATCGAACCCTAAGGGCAAGGGTTCACCAGATCTTAAGAAATCAAAGCCTCTAGTGGAAAGTAAATTGGCGTCTTTTATTTCCGTTTGTCATTTATGTGGTGTTAAGGGACATAAACGTCCTTATAAGAAAGTGCAAAAAGTCGGAAGATGTTTTAAAGACTGTAATGACCAGGCACCCTTCTGTTCAGGAACAGTTAATTGACTTAATGTGTCTACCATTTTACGAGACACTGGATGCACATGTATAGTCATTTCTGATAAGCTGTTCCCTAACCTTAAAGAAACTCATTCCTCTGCTATACTTTCAGACTACTTGGGCTGTACAGACACTTTTCCTACCATCCGTTGTTACATTAGGTCTAAATAGTTCACAGGTTGGTCTGAAGCCGTACTAGCTCCCATCACTTCTTGCTCCGTTCTAATAGGTAATGTAAAGGGGGCCATTCTTTCTTCTGAGGTTGACCTTTCATCACAAAAGATGGACATGAGTGTTTCAGCTCCTCTTCCTGTAGAGTCAGAAAAGCCCCTCGAAAGTTCAGATAAGACAATGTCTCGTGATATTCATGTGGGGTTAAAAACCAGTGATGCTACTCTCGAAAGCGAGGTAGTAGGATCACCGGTTCACTTGTTAGATGAAAGTGAGGATATCGCCTCCGATACCATAAATGTCTTGACTAGGGCTCAGACCAAAGCCCAAGCTTCTCCTACTGTCCATCCTTCGATTTTCCCTGACTTTAAGTCTTTAGATATATCGAAGGACTCCTTTGTCAATTTACAACGTAATTGCCCTTCTCTTCAGAATTGTCATAATGCCGCTAAACAAAATCAAGTTATCCAAAGGAAAAACTTTTCATATAAATTTGAATATATAAAAGGTATCTTGTATAAATCAGTATTCAAATTAAATTCAGATGAGATAGACTATTCCATCTTAGTTGTTCCAAGTCAATGCAGAGATGACCTACCAGTGGCCGGACATTTCTAGCATCGTAAAACCTTGAATAAAATTAGGGAAACCTATTTTGGGCCCAAAATGTCCTCAGATATCACTCCCTATTGTAGATCATGTAAAGTTTGCCAACTGTCATCCTCCCGAAGTACCCGGCGAGTACCTATGGTCAAAATGCCAATTATTACAGTACCATTTGAAAGAGTAGCTATTGACATCGTTGGTCCTTTATCACCACTTTCATCTGGGGAACATAGATATATATTAACATTAGTTGATTATGCTTCGAGTTTCCCTGAAGCTGTACCCTTAAAGTCCATAACTACTACGGAGTTGGCTGAAGCCCTTTTGTCCATCTTCTCCAGAGTTGGCATCCATAGAGAGATTTTGTCTGACCGTGGGACACAATTCACATCTGACTTAATGCAACTTCTCTCCCCAACTTCTGGGAGTGAACCCCTTCTTCACAAACATATCAGCCCAGTGTAAAGGGGAGGATTGAGCCCAGCATTCGTTCTCAAATCCATTTTAAGGAAATTTTGCCCCCTTAAAAAATTTAAAGGAGTGGCATCATTACCTACCCTTGTTTTGTTTGCCATGCGGGAATTCCCAGTGACTTTTTGGGGGTTTTTTCCCTTTAAATTCTCTTGGTAGACAGGCCAGGGCCCATTGCCCATCCTTCAGCTATGGACAATGAGGAGGTGAATGCGAGGTTCAATCTTTTATCAGTTTCTCCATGACCTTCGGCCCAAAAACTTGAGGAGACCTCTGACATTTTTTTCAAAAAAATTAAGCTTGTAATGGCCAGTACAAAACCTATTTGTTTCCAAAAGTCAGAGAATTTTTTAAAGGGGGGATGAGGTTCTGGACTTTTAAACCAAAAAAATCAAACAAATTTTGAGTTGGAAAGGCCCGTAAAAGGGTACGGGAAAAATTTGGGGGAAATTGATTCCCTCATGAAGTCAAGGGGAAACCCTGGCTTTATCATATCAACATTTTTAAAGAAATATTAAAACCGAAGAAATTCGGTTAACTGTTTGAATAAATTTGACTTAGTTTTTTCCAAAAAAAAATTGAAAACAACGATGAGTGTAAGGTGTGCGTAATTGAAACCCCAATTGATGACAGAGAATACAGATTGGTGACTCTGGACCACCAGGTGCAACAAAGATTAATATCAATGAGTCTTTTTATGACTAAGAAAATGAACTATTCAAGTGTGGGGCAACTTCCCGTGTTTTTTCTGATATTCCAGGTGTCACCTTCCCCGGTGTCCAAAAGATTGACTTAGTCACGGACATCCCATCAGACGGAAATTATACCCATTTAGTTCACCTTGGGTTTTTTGCCCAGAGGGGAGACAGATTATTAAAGCTAAAGAATCGAACCTTCAGTATCTGCATATTGCCCAGTAGTCCCTGGTTAAGAAAGGGGGATAATTCATTAGATTGTATTGATTAAGGACTTAATACTATAAAAACCGGGGGGTGCTGGCCCATCCTTTAAATAATGCGTCTACACAAATTTTTTTGACTCTTCCCCCTTTTTGAGTTGATATTGCACAAGCATATCATCAGGTAAGTTCGATCCTTTTTTCAAAGCGTATAGCTTTTCCTACCCTCCCAAAGGGTGATGAAAATATAAACAAGCCCTTTGGTTTTTTGGGAACTGCCTGTGCTACCTACGTGAGACTGATGAGAAAAGTCTTGGGTAATATGCCAAATGTTTCAGTTTATTTTGATAACATTTACACAATGACATCCACGTGGGGCAAGCATATACAAACATTAACATCAATCTTATGTAGGTTACGCTCACATGGCCTCTCTGCCAAGCTGAAGAAATGCTTCCTTGGGTATAACAAGATTAGATATCTTGGACTGATCCTTTCTAATAACTCTTTGCAGCCTCTCCCCAATAAGATGAAAGCTTTATTAGTTTAAATTCCCCAAAACCAAGAAGCCCATGCGTAGCTTTCTTGGTTCAGTAAATTTTTATTCACGGTTTATCCCCAATATTACCGGTCTTACAGGCATCTTATCCAACTACCTTAAGAAGTCTGTGAAGGAACCTCTTGAACTTTCCGATGTAGCTCGAGAAAAGTTTAATGAGATTAAAAACATCTCCAAAGACCCTATACTTAAGATCCCAGATATTAATAAACCATTTTGTTTAAGAACTGATGCCTCCAATATTGGCTTAGGTGCAGTGTTACTACAATACCATGATTGTACACCCTTCCCTGCATGCTTCCTAAGCTGGAAACGTCTTTCTGCAGAAACTAGATACTCCACCATAGGAAAAGAATGTTTGGCCCTTGTGTGGAGTATCTCCAAACTTAAATTTTATTTACTGGAAAAAGAATTTATTTTAGAGACTGATCATAACCCTTTGATATACCTAGAAACAGTCGCCTCTTGAGGTGGACATTGGCATTCCAAGCTTTTAAGTTTCATATTGTGTATATCAATGGTTCATCCAATTATTTCTTTGACTGGTTAAGTCGTAACAGTCAGTAGAACATTTGGTGCCTCACGCGACTTCTTGTTAGAACTTTTTCCTCGCCTATTCTTCTTATACTCCTTGACTATAAGTCTTTGTATGGGGGAGTGTGAGGAAAAAGTTCAACAGATAGGAGTAGCGAGTGAGTATATGGTGTCAATAGTTTACTGGCTGCTTGTTAAGGTAGGGTCAGTCTAGCTCCCCCTGTCCCCCCCATTTTCTCCACCCTGAAAGGTGGCATGTGGGGCTCCGGCAAAACAGTAATCACTTGACTCACAGCTCCCAGCACAACTGTAAGTAAAAGCCTCTGCTCCTATTCTAGTGGACATATTGGTTGAAAGCTTCACTTTTGACCAATAATAAACTTAGTCCTTTCAGCCTTGATTTCCATGTTATGCTTTTAGATAATCACCATTTCTTTTAAATATTGTACTTATCATGGAGAGTGTTTTCTTAAGCAGTAGGTAACCTTTGTTTCTTTCCAGCTTAGAATGACAGCTCGGGTCATCTGCCAACCAGAGAAACATGTTAAAGGAGACGAACTGAAAAAAGTTCTGAGACGTTACTTTTTGATCTACCTACCTTATTAATTGTAGTCAACCGCAGGCGACTACCCCTCATCTTTGGAGTGGTAAAGAACCTGCGTTCCTGTCATCTGGACAGACTATTCAAGGCTATAGGCTCTGTGAAGAACTAGTCATTGGGTTGTCACTCAACATCTGTGACCCCGCCACATCATCAGAAATGGCTACATTTTCTTCAAGATGGTGTCAACCTCAACCAGACACCCCAGTATAACTGTATATATTAGCGTTGAATTCATATGTCTTTTTTCCATTTCATTTTTCATTTTTTTTTTCAAGTAGGATACACTTATGTTTTCTTGTTTTATATTTTCATTAATAAATAATAAAATGTTTATCTTTGTGAATTATTTCTTTTTCTATTCATTAATTTTCCTGAGGAGGAGCCAGCCTTGGTAATGCTGACTGAAGTTGTTACAGGGCTGAGTAAGCCTTCACATGTAGTCTACCTCCCTCTTACCTTAATTGTCATGAGGCTCACCAATCTTACTCTCGCCATTGCCAAGTTTACTTAAATGAGCGAGAAATCTATTGCCTCAAAGAGGCAGAAGGTTTCCCCTATGCTATGGCAGTTTCTCATCAATGCCTCCAAGGGAAAACTTACCCATATTGCTTATTCTCGTGATTCTAAACGTTCCCCCACATCTACAGTCCCTTTCCATAGTCACACCTTTCTCTATTATTTTTTTTTTGCTGTCCTGGACTCAGAAGTCCCTACCTAAACACTTCAGTCTGTTCTCGTTTCTTCTTGTTTTCCCTCACAAGTTCCGATATCGACAAGACTTCATACAACATCTACTCCCCATCGCCCGTTTACCTCTCAGATGTCCAAAAAAATCCCCATTGTTCAAATATCCTTTAACCCGTCCTTCCCTTCTACCTCCACATTTTACCTTTTCAGTCTCTGTACCTGGTTCTTCACCTCTCACTGGCTCGGTTACGAGTTTGGAGGTACACCCTCCTCCTCGTACTGTACCTTCCTCCCCTGTCCCCTCCCAAGTTTCTTCCTCTTCTGCCCCCTTCCAGGTTTCTGGTTTCTTCCTCTTCTGTCCTCTCCTACACTTCTCCAGTTCCCTCTACCCTATCGTTCCCTCATATTTTGGTACAGCCCATTGCTGTCCCAATCGTTACTCACCCTCCTCCTTCCATCTCCAATATTGTCTCCAACACAACGTCTTTGTCTTCCGAAACACTTGAAGCTATCTCAGATTATACTGAAGACTAAACCATCAATGAACACTGAGCCATCTCCTGTTTCTCCTCTTCCCTCTCCTCCATCTGTGCAACTCCTATCATCACAGCTACCCATTCCTTCGCTGCTTGAATATTTTCTGCTGCCACCACATATGTACTTTTCTAACCCTTCTAGACTGTAGGTAACTTTACCTGCAGATTTCTTGCATCTTTCTCGTTACCAATCATGGCCTATTTACAGTGGAATATCTTGGGCCTCAAAGGTAATCAGGGTGAGTTTTAGATGTTGCTATCCCGGTTTTCCACTGCTGGTGTTTGATTACAAGAACCAAAATTGCACTCTGCTGTTTTCCATCCCATCTCAGGCTATGATTTATTGTTGATAAATTAGACACATGTGCAACTCTTGGGTATCTTTATTGAGGAAACGTTTCGCCACACAGTGGCTTCATCAGTCCATACAAAGGAGAATCTTGAAGGACAGGAGGAGAATGAGGTAATCAGTCCCTCAATGATTTATTGTATTCTTCGGATCCTTTTTCAGATGGAACCTTCAATGAAAGTGCCCTTCTTATATGCACTGATATTCCATACTGTAAGCTATTTGTTCATACATCGCTGCATTACACTGCAGACTGTATCCACTTGAATAAGTGGTATATAATCTGTTCCTTGTATCTCACCCTTCTCGGGCATTATCTATCCTGGATGTTGCCTTTCTTGTCTCGTCCTTATCGCTACCACTTCTGTTATTTGGCGATTTTAATGCCCATCATTTCCTCTGGGGGTCTCACTGGGATTCCCATGGCATTCAGTTTGAGGCTTTTCTCGCTTCTCACCCCCTCCATGTTTTAAATACAGGTACTCCCACCCATACTGATCTGCGTACTCATACTCTCTCTCTCTTGCATCGATCTCTTTGTTTGTTCTTCCTCTCCTGCACTAGACTTCACCTGGTCTGTCCTCCCGGACTTACTTAACAGTGATCATTTTCCAATCATTCATACTTTTCTTTCATATTCACCACCTCTTCGTAGCACACGCTGGGAATTTGATTGAGAAAATTGGGACCTTGACTTGCAACTAACTGCTTTTAATGAGGTTCCTTCATCGTCTTCCACTGATTAGCTTTTACACGTTTTCTCGACCTCAGTTGTAACTGCAGCTTCTCATTCTATTTCCCAAACCTCGGGCAGGCATTCTCAGAAGTGCATGCCATAGTGGTCTCCTGCTTGTGCTTGGGCAGTACATTTGAAACGAGCTGCGTGGGGCAGTAACCGGTACAATAGAACCACAAAGAGACCTTGATTTTAAGCAGAAGCGAGTGGTTTCTCGTCATGTCATCCGTGACGCTAAACGCACTTGCTGGCGAGGTTATGTTTCCACCTTCACCTCTGCTTCCTACATGAGTGCAGTCTGGAAAAAAGTACTGAAACTGAGTGGTAAATGCTCTCCAGATCTGGTTCCTGTTATTGAGGGCTGCCGGTGTTGATATAGCAAATTCTCTTGATGTTGTCATTGAAATTGGTAATCATCTGGTCCATATTTCTCAGAGGCTTCATTTATGCCCCTCGTTTCTTTCCTCAAAGTCTACCAGAGAGTTAGGGCCCTTAGACTTTTTTCTCTCAAAGAAGAATCTTATAAAGTGCCTTTTACACTTCTGGAACTGGAGGCAACACTCTCAGGTTGCTGATCATCGGCAGCTGGGCCTGACGGCACTCATATTCGGATGTTACATTTACATCAGTCAGTCCTTGCGGTCCTCTTACGACTCTTTAATCTTATTTGGTCACAAGGAGTTCTTCCCAAGCTGTGGAAATCTGCCATTATTTTCCCTTTACACAAACCGAGTACTACGGGACATGACGCCTCTCACTATCATTCCATTGCTTTTACCAGTGCAGTTTGCAAGGGGATGGAACGTCTGGTAAATCGACGTTTAATGTGGTATTTAGAGACACACAACTGTCTCTCCACTAGTCAATATGGTTTTTGTAAGGACCATTCTATCTTCGATCCCTTACTATGCTTGGATGCGCATGTTCGTAATGTCTTTGCGAATAACCACTCAGTTATTGCCATAATTTTTGACCTTGAGAAGGCATATGACACAACTTGGAGGTATAATATTTTGACCCAAGTCCACTCCTTATGCATCCGAGGCAATCTGCCATCCTTCCATAAGAACTTCTTAACTGACAGACATTTCTGTGTTCCGGTTAATAATGTGCTCTCTCCGGACTTTGTCCAAGCTAAGTTGTCTCCCAGGGATGTGTTCTGAGCACAACACTTTTTCTCCTTGCTATAAATGATTTGGTCTCTCTTCTTCTCTCCATTATTTGATCATCACTCTATGTTGATGACATCTCTATAGCTTGTGCAGGAGCTGATTATCACCTCATTACGGTTTCTCTCTAGCATGAGTCAACCATGTTTCCAATTGGGCCACCACACATGGGTTTAAATTTTCCAGTACTAAAGCTCACCAGATTACTTCCACTATACATTCTGTCAGGACTGATCATCCATTGTACCCTGAACATGATACGGTCAGTTTTCTAGACCTTCTGTTTGACCGTAGGTTATCCTGGGAACCTCACATTAGCTCTCTGAAGGCAACTCGTCACAGCCGGCTGAATCTTCTTAAAACCCTCGCTCATCTTTCATAGGGGGGCTGATCGTAGAACTCTCCTTCACCCACATTCAGCACCAATTTTATCGAAACTCGATTATAGTGACCATATTTATTCGACGGCCTCTTCTGCTACTCTGTCTAGCCTTAATCCTATCCATCACCAGGGATTACATTTATACCTGGGTGTTTTTTGCTCTTCACCTGTTGAGAGTCTCTATGCAGAAGCGAATATTCCATCCTTGTCCGATCGTCGTGATGCCCATTGCCTTCGCTATTATGTTCGCTCTCATGATCTCCGCAGTCCTTTCATATATAGAATAGTCACTGATGTTAGTGGACATTCTTTATTTGTTCATTGTCTGTGTTTACTCCGTCCCTTTTCTCTTCGCCTACATTCGCACTTGTCTTCCCTTCAGTTACCACCTTTCTATGTTCATGTAGCATCTCACGTTTCCCTACCCACTTGGGAAGTTCCAGCTGTTATTGTCTGTTCTTTCTCACTGCCATGCGCGAGAGCCCAACTGCCTACGGTAGCTTCCGCTCTCTTTTTCTTTACCACTTCTGCTCTCATTCTCATGCCATTGCAGTGTACACAGATGGTGATAAGTCTTCTGAAAACGTCGGATTCGGAGCAGTGTTTCCAGACAGTGTCCTGAGAGGGCATTTACTATCCTCGGCTAGCATTTTTACTGCTGAATTGTATGCCATTCTAGCAGCACTTATCCATATTGAATCTATGCTTGTGTCACCATTTGTGGTTGTTTCCTTAGTGCTTTACAGGCTATACGAAAATTTGATACACCTTACCCCCAAGTTCTTGGGGGTCCCTGGTCATGTTGATGTACAGTGTACAGAATAATGAAGAGGCAGACACTGCTGTGCGGTCAGCAGTACATGACCTCCCAGTTTCCTATAGTGGTAATCCATTCAAAGACTATTTTGCTGTAATTACTACCCACCTTTGCACCCATTGGTAACATCGGTCTGATCTGCTCTATAACAAACTTCATTCTATTAAGCCGAGTATAGGTTACTGGCCGTCTTCTTGTCATCAGTGTCGAGGATGGGAGACTACTCTCTCCCTTCTTCGCATCAGCCACACTCATCTTACTCACTGGAATCTCATAGAGAGGCGCCCTGTTCCTCGCTGCTAGAATTGTCAGGTTCCAGTATATGTTAGCCACATTCTGTTGGACTGCCCACTCTATCAACAAGCACACAGAATTTATCCCCAAAGTCGTTTCTGCTCTGCTGTTCTTTCTTTACCTTCCCTTCTTACTGATGGACCCTCCTTTCATCCGGACTCTCTCATTGACTTTTTGACAGCAACTGATTTTTCCACAAACTCTGATGATAATACCTTTAGCACTCCCCTCAGCCCTTTCTACCTCAATCTCTTGCTACCCTCTACCCTACCTGCACTATCCACTGTCCCACTGTATTCAATAACCTACTAATCATCCCTCTTCTTCTTGCTAGCCGATACCCTCACATCCTTCCCTGCCCTGCAGCACTGTGTAGCCCTAGTAGTTTAACGCTTCTTTTTTTATTACAAAAATTTGTGGTTGTGTCCTTCCTCCTTCTCTTTTGTCCACCGAGGTGTCTCGGTAGATGTTGCTATCCCGGATTGCTAGTTAACTGGCAAGAAGGGTAGGGTATGGCATGGGTTTCATGCCGCATCTGCACTACTTGGGTGCAGAGGGGGATTTCTGGCCCTTTTTGCCCTTCTTTTTTTCCTAAAAAGCAAACAGAAAGAAGTGATCTAACCATGGAGTCGCCAGTGCCTTCAGCCCCTTCCTGATACTATACCCTGTTCTGACCCTACCTCACTTATACTGCCCCTGCACCTCTTGCTGGTGCCATTTCGTTGCCCACTTCAGGTACCGGGGTTTCAAATGGCTGCCTTGATACTTTTGCCTCCGCTCTTTTTTGACTATACTTTCGGCTTCTCCCTCTATGGTGCAGCAATTTTCGAATCACGCACCTGTCCCACGTCAGACCAACTGCTGTCCCACACCTAAATGCCAACAACAATTACCTGATGATACTTCCTTGCCTCCTTCTCGTTTTACTCAGAAAAGACTGACACATCACGCACTCCCTTTCCACGCTATGTTTTGAAATATACAATGGAATAAGTTTTTTTACTTTACGACCGACTTCCTCTACTGCCTATCATTCTGACCATAGTATTGGCAAGGTGCTCCTACACCATGTTGGTAGAGATATATCCTTTCATGCTTTCACGAGCGGTACATGCATCATCACTCTCCAGAATGCTAACCAAGCTCATGCTCTATGTGTTCTTACAGCTGTCGATACTATTCCTGTAACAAATGAAAAACATCACTCCCACAATTCTTCTAGAGGCACTGTCATTCTGCCCCATATCATTGTCCAACAGAATTTCCAGACATGTGGCGATGACATTCTGGAACAGCTAAAACTCCAAGACCTCTCAGTCCTCAAATTAGACACCTATGTCCTCCCTGTCTGCGGGAGGAGACGATACCCTTGCACTGCAGCTCGCTTAACTTTCGACTGCCCTAACATCGTTTAAAAGTTCAAAAGGTGATCCCTACATCGCAACAGTGTAGAAATTGCTGGGGTTTTGGTCATCCAGTGCAATATTGCAGGTCTATAGCCATATGCCCAGTCTATGGTGCTGATAACCATTCCAATACATCATGTAGTCTACCTCCCTCTTGCCTTAATTGTCATGAGGCTCACCCATCTTACTCTCACCATTGCCAAGTTTACTTAAATGAGTGAGAAATCCGTTGTCTCAAAGAGGCAGAAGGTTTCCCCTATGCTAAGGCAGTCTCTTATCTACCCTTCTAAGGGAGACTTACCCATATTTCATATTCTAGTGTTACTAAACGTTCCCTCACCTCCTAGGTCCCACCTTCCGCAGCATCCTCTGTAGTCACCCCTTTCACAGTCACTCCTCTCTCTAATTCTTTTACTGTCCTGAACTCAGAAGCCCCTACCTCAACACCTTATTCTGTTCCCACTTCATCTTCTCGCTCACAAGTTTTGGTTTCGAAAAGGCTTCACAGAACACCTCCTCCCCATTGCCCCTCTACTTCTCATTAAGTCCAAAAAATTCCCATTGCTCAAATCTCCTTTAACCCCTCCTTCCCTTCTTTTACCTCCACATTTTACCTTTCCAGTTTCTGTACCTGGTTCTTCACCTCTAACTGGCTCTGTTACAAGTTTGGAGGTTTACCCTCCTCCTCGTACTGTACCTTCCTTCCCTGTCCCCTCCCAAGTTTCTTCCTCTTCTGCCCCTTCCCAGGTTACTTCGTATTCTGTCGCCTCCCACACTTCTTCTCCAGTTCCCTCTACCCTTTCTTTCCCCCTAGTTTGGAACAGTCCAGCGTTTCCTCGATCTTTACTCACCATCCATCTTCCATCTCTAATATTGTACCACATGCAACGTCCTTTTCCTCAGAACCACTAGAAGATATCTAAGAATATATTGAAGAGACTAGACCACTGATGAACTCCGAGCCACATCCTGTTCCTTCTCTTCACTCTTCTCCGTCTGCACAACTTCTTTCTTCGCAGCATCCCAATCCTTCGTTGTTGTCCTCAGAACTACTAGAAGTTAGCTAGGAATATATTAAGGAGACTAGACCATTGATGGACACCGAGCCACATCCTGTTCCTTCTCTTCATATTTCTCCGTCTACACAACTCTTTTCTTCGCAGCATCCCAATCCTTCGTTGCTTAACAGTATTCTGTTACCTACACATATGGACTTTTGTAACCGTACTATTCCGTAGATACCTCCACCTTCAGCCTTCTTGTATCTTTCTCTTTACAAATCTTGGCCTATTTACAGTGAAATATCCGCGGCATCAGAGGTAACCGGGGTGAGGTCCAGGTGTTGCTGTCCCAGTTTTCCCCTGTTTGTGTTTGTTTACAAGAACCCAAATTACTCTCTGCTGCTATCCATCCCATCTCAGGCTAGGATTTATTATATTCATCGGCTTCCATTTCCCGTTGGGACATTTAATGAAAGTGCACTTCATATACACATCGATATTCCATACCGTCAGCTCTTTGCTCACACTTTGCTGCACTACACTGCAGCCAGAATGATAACAAATTTCCACTTCCGACAGCATACTCCACCAATATTCAAAAGTCTAAATCTGCTCACCATAAAGAACATCAATACTTATTCAAAGGACACACGACCATAACACAAGACACAGATCTTTTTTTGATGTACCCCGTGTCTATATCACACTGTGTAAAAACTCTATGCACATGAAGGGCATCGAAATTTGGAAATCATTACAAGAAAATACTAAAGCAACCCGGACTGAAAATCAATTTAAGACTCTTCTCAAAAGCCATTTACTCACCCTAGACTAAATACTCAATACTCAGTATTTAACTTTACCAAAAAATCTCCTAATTACCTAAGTCTTACAACTTCAAGACTAGATGCCCAAGTTCATACATTGACTAATACTGGTTTAGAAAGACACGTAAGTAAACACTATGACATATTTATTAGAAAACGTTTCGGTCCTGGGACCTTGATCACTTCTAACATACAGAGGTAGAAGTGATCAAGGTCCCAAGACCGAAACGTTTCTAATAAATATGTCAGTGTTTGCTTACGTGTCTTTCTAAACCAACTTGTCAGTATTTATTACCAAGGTTTATGCCGTTGACTAATGCTACATAATAGTATAAATATCTACCCAAAACAATACTGCCCTACACCCAATTGTAGCATTCACAAACTGTAAGCTACTTTTAGCAAATCATAATGTTATTTGCCCAAAATATAATTTCAATATTTACTATTGAAGCTATTTTCCATTGTCGACAGGAATATAATTGAATCATGTTTCATAAAAACAGCTTTGAAAATAATATGAATACTTCCTTTGCTTTATATAAATTAGATTCATTTATAATTAATAGAACTATTGTATAGCTTAAACTATGATAAATTTCTTTGATATTAAGTAGTCAGTAAGTCATTAAATTTAGTCTGCCCATAATGCCTAGGAATGATAGAGGCTTTCCTTGAACTGCAACTCATTATTGTAAATACATAATCGGAATGTGCTACTTGCAAAGAAATAAAATAATTTGAATTTGAATTTGAATAAGTGGTATACAGTCTGTTCTTCGTATCTCTTTCCTTTTCACGCCTTATCTATTCCGGATGTTGCATTTCGGGTTTTTTTTAACCGCCACCACTTCTGTTACTTGGCGATTTTAATGCCCACCATTTCTTCTGAGGGGTCTCACTGAGACTCTTGCTGCATTCAGTTGGAGGCTTTTCTCGCTTGTCTCCCCCTCCATGTTTTAAATACAGGTTCTCCCACCCATTTTGATCCTTGTACTCATTCTCTCTCTTACATCGATCTCTTGGTCTGCTCTTCCTCCTCTGTACTAGACTTCACCTGGTCTGTCCTCTCGGACTTGCATGTCAGTGATCATTTTCCAATCATTCTTACTTCTTTATATTCACTGCCTCGTAGCCCAAGCTGGCAATTTGACCAAGGAAACTGGGACCTTTATTCGCATCTAGATGCTTTTAGTGAGGTTCCTTCTTTGTTCCCCATTGACGAGCTTTTACACCTCTTCTCGACCTCAGTTTTAACAGCAGCTTCACATTCTATTCCCCAAACCTCGGGCAGGCATTCTCAGAAGTGCGTGCCTTGGTGATCTCCTGCTTGTGCTCGGGCAGTACGTTTGAAACGCGCTGCGTGGGACAGGTACTGGTACAATAGAAAGACAGAGACATTCCTTGATTTTAAACAGAAACGAGCGGTCGCTTAACCATGTTATTCATGACGCTAAACGCACGTGGTGGTAAGATTATGTTTCCACCTTCACCTCTGCTTCCTCTATGAGTGCAGTCCGGAAAAAAGTACAGAAACCAAGTGGTAAACACTCTTCCGACCCGGCTCCTATTCTTCAGGTTGCCGGTGTTGATATTGCAAACCCGTTTGACGTTGCCACTGAAATTGGTAATCATCTTTTACCGCCCAATAAGCCTGACCTCAATTGTAGGCAAATTACTAGAGTCAATTATAGCTGAGATTATAAGAAGCCATCTCGATAAGCATAGCTTGATTAATGATACTCAGCATGGATTCACAAGAGGCCGGTCTTGTCTAACTAATTTATTAACTTTCTTCAGTAAAGCTTTTGAGGCTGTTGACCACAATAAAGAATTTGATATTATTTACTTAGATTTTAGTAAGGCTTTTGATAGAGTTCCGCATCATAGACTGTTAAAGAAAGTGGCAGCTCATGGCATTGGGGGAAAAGTGCTCTAGTGGATCGAGTCATGGCTCACAGACAGGAAGCAGAGAGTGTCCATAAATGGGGTTAAATCCGAGTGGGGATCTGTAACAAGTGGCGTTCCACAGGGATCAGTCTTGGGCCCGTTGTTGTTTATAATATATATCAATGATCTTGATGAGGGAATTACTAGTGATATGAGCAAATTCGCCGATGACACAAAGATAGGTAGGATAATTGATTCAAACGTAGATGTTATGGAACTTCAGGAGGATTTAAACAAACTCTATTCTTGGTCAGAAAAATGGCAGATGCAGTTCAATGTAGATAAATGCAAGGTTCTGAAGCTTGGGAGTGCCCATAACCCTAGTACTTATAAGTTAAATGATGTAGAACTTAGCCATACAGATTGCGAAAAGGACTTGGGGGTTATGGTGAGCAGCAACCTTAAACCAAGACAGCAATGCCTAAGCGTACGTAATAAGGCAAATAGATTACTGGGATTTATATCAAGAAGAGTAAGCAACAGAAGTCCAGAGGTCATACTGCAGCTTTATACATCATTAGTAAGGCCTCACCTAGGTCTCCGTATTACAAAATGGACATAAATTCGTTAGAAAACATTCAGCATAGGATGACTAAATTAATACATAGCATTAGAAATCTTCCTTATGAAGAAAGATTGAAGACTCTTAAGCTACATTCACTTGTTAGACGAAGAATGAGGGGAGACCTGATCGAAGTGTGTAAGTGGAAGATAGGTATTAATAAAGGGGATATTAATAAGGTCTTGAGGATGTCTCTCCAAGAGAGAACCCGCAGCAATGGATTTAAATTAGATAAGTTTAGATTTAGAAAGGACATAGGAAAGTATTGGTTTGGAAATAGGGTAGTAGATGAGTGGAACAGTCTACCTAGTTGGGTTATTGAGGCTAGGACTTTGGGTAGTTTCAAATTTAGGTTGGATAAATACATGAGTGGGATGGGTTGGATTTGAGTGGGACTTGCACATCAGAGCTTATTTCTTGGGTAGCATTGAAAATTGGGTAGGTCAAATGTTTGTTAGTGGGATGAATTGTAAAGGACCTGCCTAGTATGGGCCAACAGGCCTGCTGCAGTGTTCCTCCTTTCTTATGTTCTTATGTTCTTATAACCACTCAGTTATTGCCATGTTTTTTGACCTTGAGAAGGCATATGACACAACTTGGAGGTTATATATTTTGGCCCAAGCCCACTACTTATTCCTCCGAGGCAATCCACCATTCTTTCTTAAGAACTTCTTAACTGAAAGAAATTTCCTTGTTTGGGTTAATAATATGCTTTCCCCGGACTTTGTCCTAGCCTCAGGGATGTGTTCTGATCACAACACTTTTTCTCCTTGCTATACATTATTTTGCCTCTATTCTTCCATCCAATATTTGGTCATCACTCTATGTTGATGACTTTGCTGTAACTTGTGCAGGCTCTGACTGTCACCTAATTGCAGTTTCTCTCCAGCATGAAGTCAACCGTGTTTCCCATTCGGCCACCAATCATGAGTTTTAATTTTCTAGTACTAAAACTCACCAAACTACTTCGACTAGACGCTCAGTCGTCTCTGATAATTCCTTGTACCTATATGGCTCGTGTATCCCAGAACATTATACAGTCAGGTTTCTCGGCCTTCTCTTTGACCGTAGGTTATTCTACAAACCTCACATTACCTCTCTAAAGGCAACTTGTCATAGCCGGGTGAACCTTCTTAAAACCCTCGCTCATCTTTCAAGGAGGGATGATCTTAGAACTTTCCTTCGCCTATTTTCAGCCTTAAATTTATCGAAGCTCGATTATGGTGTCGAGATTTATTCGGCGGCCTCTCCGGCTACTACCGCTAGTCTTAATCCCATCCATCGCCTTCACTATTATGATCAATCTTATAAACTCCAATATCTTTCCATATATAGGATAGTCACTGATGTTAATAGACGTTGTTTATTTGTTCGTCGCCCCTGTTTACTCCGTCCCTTTTCTCTTAGCCTACATTCACACTTGTTTTCTCTTCAGTTACCATCTTCCTATGTTCATGTAGCATCTCACTTTTTTCTACCCCCTTTAGAAGTTCTAGCCGTTCGTGTCTGTTCTTTCCAACTGCCATGCGCGAGTGCCCAACTGTCCACGGTGGCTTCCTGCTCACTTTGACCACTTCCGCCTTCATTCGCATGTCATCGCAGTGTACACCGATGGTTCTAAGTCTTCTGACGCCGTCGGATTTGCAGCAGTGTTTTCAGACAGTGACGTGCGAGGGCATTTATTAACTTCGGCTAGCATTTTTACAGCTGAATTATATGGCATTCTTGTAGCACTTATCCGTTTACATCTATGCCTGAGTTACCATTTGTGGTCGTTTCGCATACCCTTAGTGCTTTACACGCAATACGAAAATTTGATATACCTCACCCCCTAGTTCTTCATATCCATCTTTGGTTATACCGTATCTCTAGCAAGAACAAAGATATTGTTTTTTGTTGGGTCCCTGGTCATGTTGGCATACAGGGCAATGAACAGGCAGACACTGCTGCGCGGTCAGAAGTACATGACCTCCCAGTTTCACATGGAGTGTTCCATTCACGGACTGTTTTGCTGTAATTACTACCCACCTTCGCACCCATTGGCAACAACGTTGGTCTGATCTGCTCCATAACAAGCTTCATTCTATTAAACCGAGTATAGGTTTCTGGCCCTCTTCTTGTCATCATTATCGAAGTTGGTAGACTACTCTCTCCCGTCTTCACATCAGCCACATTTGTCTTACTCACGGGTATCTTATGGAGAGGCGCCCTGTTCCTCTCTGTGAGAATTGTCAAGTTCCAGTATCTGTTAGCCACATTCTGTTGGACTGTTCACTCTATCAACGAGCACGCAGAATTTATCTCCAACAGTTGCCAACAGTCGCTAGAACCCTCCCACACAGGTCTGCTATTGTACCCGACCTATAATTAGTGATTCCAGGGAGAAAAACATTTCTGTTGCAATGCGAAGAGGTGCAAAATCTCGAGGAAATACGAAGAGTGTACAGTTTGGTAGAAATATGGTAAACAGTATATAGTTGTTAGTACTTATTGTGATTGAATTACGTATACAGTGTGGTAAACCAGTAGTTAGCAGCGGTCGCTATATACACAACAAAAATCATTATTCCTCCAATAATCTTCATATACTGAAGCCACCGGCGCCCAAACACGCAAGTTATACTTTCTGTATCAGACTGAACACATATTGCTCTGTTTAATTTTTTTTCCAGTAGTCCTTTTCATGAGCTAGTCCAAAATCACCCAGTGAGCCTAATCCAGATCTGCCCGGGTTCATCCAACGACCAGATTCAAACGGATTCGTCGATAACAATGTATCATCTGACTGGTTTCACTAACTGATCAAACGCCCTTATCAAACACTCAAACAGTAACTTCAACAAATAGTTACAATACAGATAGACAGATCTACTGTTAAAGTGCTTATTAGAAAACATATATACAATGATCCACTAACTGGATTCTTCCAGATTCGCTGGATTCGGGCGGATTCAAACGGTTTCGTTGGAAATAAACTGGATTCGGGCAGATTCAAACGGTTTTGTTGGAAATAAGTCAAATCGGAAGAACTGTTCCAAAAAATTAAATACTTCGGGGAATTATGGACTACATAGCTAGCAAAGTTGTCTAGTATTGTAAAATGACCACCACTATGAAAGTCTATATAGTCTGCAGAAAGGGTAAGGGACGAAGACAAGCCTGGATTGCTTGCATCTCTGTGGTCAATGGTCCCATAGTATATGCAGGGATTTTAAACCAGTGACCACACTTGACATAAACTCAGAATGTTTTTGTGTCTGCCCAAACGAGATACACCTGTATGAGGAAATGACATCCATATTAAAAGACAAGAACACCAATAAAACATCCTTCTTGAAAGACATGTCAGCATGGTATGACAGCTGGGAAAAAAAGATGGGTGGTAGGGACGGGGCTGTCTTGGACTGTGCTTCTGAGGGTGCTAGTACTGTCCTGGAGGACAGTGCTGAGGGTGCTAGTGTTGTCCTGGAGGAAAGTGCTCCAGAGGGCCCTAGTGTTGTCTTAGAAGATAGTGCTCGTGAGGGTACTAGTGTTGTCCTGGAGGACACTGAAAACAACGTTATTCAGTCTACAGAGGATCAAAATAGAGATACTGCTGGAGATGGATTAAAATGAGATGATGCCTCTGGGGATAGTGTCGACACACTACCAGCAAAATCAATAATCCTACATCACCTGAAAACACTTCTGGAGCAGAGGAACGGACACTGACCTCTACCCCAGAACAACAGATATTAGAATGAGCAAATAAAACCCTCGTAAATTCCACGAATACTACATTTGTCTTTGCAAACATACAAGGTCTAAAGCTGTCATAAAACAACAAAATTCCCTACATCAAGGGACTGCTCATGAAGTCAAATGCAATGTTTGCAGCATTCACAAAGACCCACATAAAGTCTCATTATGACAACGAAATATGGATCCCAGGTTATAACCTATTCTGATACGACAAAATAAACAGGCAACAAGGGGGCGTTGGCCTGTATGTCACAGAGTTGCTCATTTGTACAGAACTACTAAACACCTCAAATGATGTAGTTGAAGTTTTGGCGATAAAGATCGAAAACTAAAACCTTGTCATTGTGGTAGTATACAAGCCTCCAGATGCAACTTCCAAGCAATTCCAGGAGTAGCTTGAGAAAATTGACCACTGTCTGGAAATATCTCCCAACATCTGCCCCAAACATCTTATTAATAGGAGATTTTAACCTGAGACACCTAAAATGGACGGGTATAGCAAACAATGTTTTAGCAGAGATCACCCTGGGAGGCAGCTCAGATGAAAATTCACACACACACGAACTATTAAATCTCTGCAACAAATGCACCTTAAACCAGCAAATAATAGAGCCGACAAGACTAGAGAATACGCTGGACCTCATCTTCACTAAGTGACGATCTGATACGTAATATAACTGTTTCAAAGACAATTCACTCAGATCACAACATAATAGAGGTACAGACATGTATCCACAGGGCTCCGGACCAGAAAAATGTGAACAGTCATGAAGGTCTCTTCACGAAATTCAATTTTAATAACAAAAACATACAATGGGATCAAGTAAACCACGTCCTAAATGAAACAAGCTGGGAAGATATCCTAAACAACACGGATCCAAACATTTGCCTTGAAAAAAATAATTATGTGGGTCTTGAGATCTGCTCAAGACATATTCCATTAAAAGAAAGAGAAGATGTATACTAGAAAGAGACAGACGTTCCCAACACAGACGAAGGCGAAGAGTCACAGAGCGGTTCAGTGGGATCAATATATCTGAAATACGAAGGGAAGCACTAGTCAATGAAATTGCATATATTGAACTTAGGCTGAAGGAATCTTACAGGAGACAAGAATCACAGGAAGAACTAAAAGCCATAAAGGAAATTGAAAAAAAAAATCTTTTTCTCTTATGCCAACTCTAAGGGAAAAACAACATTAGTACTGGGCCCCTGCTTAGGTGGGATGGGACATACACAGATGATAGCCAAGAAACGAGTGAGATACTAAAGTCCCAATATGACTCAGTGTTCAGCAAGCCACTGCCCACTCAAAGGGTCGACAATCCAAATGAATTCTTCATTAATGTAACCCAAAATTTGGTCATCCCAAAAATCTCGGATATTATTTTAACTCCACAATACTTTGAAGAGGCAATTAATGACATGCCCATGCACTCTGCCCCTGGCCCAGACTCGTAGAACTCCTTGTTCGTGAAGAATTGCAAGAAACCCCTATCACGTGCCTTCAGCATTTTATGGCGAGGGAGCATGGACACAGGGGTAATCCCACACACACTAAAAACAGCAAACATAGCCCCACACCACAAAGGTGGCAGTAAAGCAATTGCGAAGAACTACAGACTGATAGCACTAACATCCCGTATCATAAAAATCCTTGAGAGGGTTCTAAGAAGCAAGATAGCCAACCACCTAGATACCCGTCAATTACACAATTCAAGGCAACACGGGTTTAGAGCAGGACGCTCCTGCTTGTCCCAGCTACTGGACCACGATGACAAAGTCCTGGATGCTGTAGAGGATAAACAAAATACAGATGTAGTAAACACAGACTTTGCAAAAGCTTTCGACAAGTGTGACCATGGTGTAATAGCACACAAAATGCGGGATAAAGGAATAACGGGAAAAGTTGGTAGATGGATCTACAACTTCCTGACAAATAGAACACAAAGAGTAATAGTAAACAGAGTAAAGTCCCAGGCAGTCACAGTAAAAAGTTCTGTTTCACAAAGCACAGTACTCGCTCCCATTCTATTTCTCATCCTAATTTCTGACTTAGAAATGAAAGCCATAGCTCCGTGTCTTCTTTTGCAGATGACACCCGGATCACCATGGCAGTGACCTCCATTAAAGACACTGCAAGACTCCAAGCAGACATCAACCAAATCTTTGAATGGGCCACTCAAAACAATATGAAGTTCAACGAGGAGAAATTTCATCTACTCACATACGGAAAACTTGAAGAAATTAAAAATGTATCAGGGTTTACCACAAATTCTAACCATACAATTGAGCGGAAAAGTAATGCGAAGGACCTGGGAGTGATAATGTTGGAGGATCTCGCCTTCAAAGACCACAACAATGTATCTACGTCATCTGCAAGAAGAATGATGGGATGGATAATGAGAACCTACAAAACCTAGGGACGCCAAGCGCATGATGATTCTCTTCAAATCGCTTGTGCTCTCTAGGCTGGAATACTGCTGTACACTAACGGCCCCCTTCAAGACTGGCGACATTGCAGACCTGGAGAGTGTACAAAGATCTTTCACGGCACACATAAGTGCGATAAGGTACCTAAACTACTGGGAATGATTGAAGGTCTTTGATCTGTATTCCCTCGAATGCAGGCGAGCGAGATACTTGATAATATACACTTGGAAGGTCCTACAGAGATTGGTGCCAAACCTGCAGACGAAAATCACTCCATATGAAAGCAAAAGACTCGGTAGGAGATGCAACATTCCCCCGATGAAAAGCAGGGGCGCCACAAGTACACTGAGAGACAACACAATAAGTGTCCGGGGCCCAAGACTGTTCAGTTGCCTCCCAGCATACATAAGGGGGATTATCAATAGACCTCTGGCTGCCTTCAAGAAGGCACCGGACAGGCACCTAAAGTCAGTACCTGACCAACTGTGCTGTGGTTCGTACGTTAGCTTGCGTGCGGCCAGCAGTAACAGCCTGGTTGATCATACCCTGATCTACCATGAGGCCTTGTCTCAGACCGGGCAGCGGGGGCGTTGACCCTCTCCAGACAAACTCCAGGTAAACGTCGTCTCCACTCTGCTGCTCTTTCTTTACCTTTCTCTCTTGCTGATGGACCCTACTTTAATCCAGATTCTCTCGTTGACTTTTTGACAGCAACTGATTTACTGCACAAACTCTGATGATGATGCCTCTAGCACTCCCCTCAGTCTTTTCTACCTTAATCTCTTGCTACCCTCTACCCCTGCACTATCCACTGTCCCGTTGCACTCAATAACCTAATAATCATCCCTCTCCCTCTTGCTACCCAATACTCCTGCATCCTTCCCTGCCCTGCTGTGTGGTTTAGCGCTTCTTTTTGATTATAATAATAATGTCACAGGTTAAGAAATATTTGTTCTAGATATAATTAAAAGTTCTTATGCAGTCTGTGAAAGCCACGATAGAATGTACATGTTCTTTTATTAAAGACTACGAGTACTGTTTAACCGAAAATAAACTTTTGCTAAACTGTTTTCTATTAGAAATGGTTATGAATAAAATTCAGTGAAGTAATTCCATGCATTTCAAATTTTTCCACCAATACCAGAATGTGGAGTAATATAATTCTTCATCTTTCAATGTATTGTAAGTCGTGAGATACTTCCAGCAGAGTTTGAAGCACACTTTCTGCAATGGATGCCTTTGTTTCATTCGAAAATACATGATATATCTTAATACATTCTCGTTTGATGTGTTTGAGGAACACTGTGCTATTATACGTACGTATAAAGTCTCGATACACTCTTCGACTCAACAGTCTACAATATTCTTCAAAGCTTGTAAAGTGGTCAGAGTTTTAAGTTGTTTTAAGTGTTTTTAAGTTTGAGACCAAATATGGTAATTTGTAATTAATTTACCATTTGAAAAAGTAGATTTCACTGATTTAGTAGACATATGACTAATGGGAGGAATCCATGAATATGCGGGTTGTTCATGGGTTATTGAATGCACTGAATAATTTTATTTAGATTTATTTTAATGATATATAAAGTTCATTTGGATTCTCATGTGGATTACACCAAGAAGCTTCAAGGGAGACAGCACATTTTCATTCCTGTGATTATAGATGGATTGTGTATTGCGAACTTTTGCAGCCTAGAACTGTTTCAAGAATGGAATCAAATGATGCAATATACCAAGAAGTGAATAATAATAAAAGGGTCTCAGTCACGTTAAGTCGTCTGTTGATGATTTAACAGTAACTGATGACAAATTCCTCATCAAGGGGGGGGGATCCATGGTGCGGTGAAGAGGTTACCTGGAGGTTACCTGGAGTTCATTCCGGGGATCAACGCCCCCGCATCCCGGTCCATGACCAGGCCTCCCGGTGGATCAGGGCCTGATCAACCAGGCTGTTACTGTTGGCCGCACGCAGTCCAACGTACGAGCCACAGCCCGGCTGATCCGGCACTGACTTTAGGTATCTGTCCAGCTCTCTCTTGAAGGCAGCCAGAGGTTTATTGGTAATTCCCCTAATGCTTGGTGGGAGGCTGTTGAACAGTCTTGGGCCCCAGACACTTATGGTGTTGTCTCTTAGTGTACCAATGGCGACCCTGCTTTCAACTTGGGGTATTTTGCATCGCCTGCCCAGTCTTTTACTTTCGTAGGGAGTGATTTCTGTGTGCAGATTCAGTACCATTCCTTCCAGGATTTTCCAAGTGTAGATTATGATATATCTCTCTCTCCTGCATTCCAACGAGTACAAGTCAAGTGCTTCCAAGCGTTCCCAGTAGCTAAGGTGCTTGACAGAACTTATATGTGCAGTAAAGGATCTCTGTACACTCTGTAGATCTGCGGTTTCACCTGCTTTGAATGGAGATGTTAATGTACAGCAGTAGTATTCCAGCCTAGAGAGAACAAGTCATTTGAAAAGGATCATCACTGGCTTGGCATCTCTCGTTTTGAACGTTCTCATTATCCATCCTATCATTTTCTTTGCTCTTGTGATCGTGGCACCGTTGTGACCCTTGAAAGTGAGATCCTCAGACATTACTACTCCCAGGTCCCTTACATTATTTTTCCGCACTATTGTATGGCCAGAGTTTGTAGTATACTCTGTTCTAGTTATTATCTCCTCCAGTTTTCCATAACGGAGTATTTGGAATTTGTCCTAATTGAACATCATATTGTTCTTATGTTGCCCACTGGAAAACTTTGTTTATATCTTCTTTGAGGTTAACCGTGTCCTCAGCAGATGACAGCCTCATGCAGATCCTAGTATCATCCGCAAAGGATGATATGTTGCTGTGGTGTATATCCCTGTCTAGGTCTGATATGAGGATGAGGAATAAGATGGGGGCGAGTACTGTGCCTTGTGGAATAGAGCTCTTCACTATGGCAACCTCCGATTTAACTCTGTTGACCACTACTCTTTGTGTTCGATTTGTTAAGAAGTTGAAGATCCATCTCCCCACTTTCCCAGTTATTCCTTTAGCACGTATTTTGTGCGCTATTACGCCATGATCGCATTTGTCAAACGCTTTTGCAAAGTCTGTGTATATTACATCTACATTCTGATTTTCTTCCAGTGCATCCAAGGCCATATCATAGTGATCCAGTAGTTGTGAGAGGCAGGAGCGGCCTGCCCTGAACCCAGGTTGCCCTGGATTGTGCAGATTTTGGGAATCCAGGTGATTAGCAATCCTGCTTCTTAGCACACTTTCAAAGATTTTTATGATGTGGGACGTCAGAGCTATTGGTCTATAGTTCTTAGCTAATGTTTTGCTGCCACCTTTATGGAGTGGGGCTATATACATTGTTTTAAGTGACTGTGGAATTTCATCCATGTCCAAGCTCCTCTTCCATAGTGTACTTAGGGCACGTGAGAGGGGTTTCTTGCAGTTCTTTATGAATACAGAGTTCCACGAGTCTGGGCCCGGGGCTGAGTGCATGGGCATGTTGTCAATGGCTTTCTCGAAGTCTATCGGAGTTAGGGTAATGTCGGAAATCTGGCATACATTTATGGAGTTTTTAGGCTCATTCATGAAGAAATCATTTGGGTCATCGATCCTCAGACTGATTAGTGGCTCACTAAACACAGAATCGTACTGGGATTTCAGTATTTCACTCCTTTCCTTGTTGTCATCTGTTTAAGTCCCATCCTGTCTGAGTAAGGGCCACATACTAGATGTGGAATTTGCCTTGTTTTTGACATATGAAAAGAAATATTTCGAATTTCTTTCATTTTCACTAATTGCTTTAAGCTCTTCATGTCTCTCCTGGTTCCTGTAAGAGCCATTAACTTAAGTTCGATAGTTTCCACTTTCCTGGTCAGCACCTCTTTCCGTGTATCAGATATTCTACCATTCCTGAGGAGCTCAGTGACTCTTTGTCGTCTTCTGTAGAGGGAGCGTCTTTCTCTCTCCAGTTTACTCCTGCTCTTCTTCTTAGGGGAATATGCCTAGAACATGCTTTAGCTGTCAGGAAGTTGATCCTTTCAAGACACTGGTTTGTATCCATGTCATGTAACCTCTCTTTTTCTCTCCATATACTCTTCCCTCCTTGCATCACTTCTACTTTGTAAAAACCTCTCATATGCTAACTTTTCCTCCCTTACTACTCTTTTTACATAATCATTCCACAAAACGCTCTTCTTCCCTCCCGCACTCACTTTCCTGTAACCACAAACTTCTGCTGAACACTAACACTACATTCTTAAACCTACCCCATACATCCTCGACCCTATACTCTCACTAGCCCATCTATCATCCAAAAGTTGTTTATATCTTGCCCTAACTGCCTCCTCTTTCAGTTTATGCACCTTCATTTCTCTCTTACTTGCTGATTATGTTTTCCTTGTATCCGATCTACCTTTTACTCTCAGTGTAGCTACAACTAGAAAGTGATCTGATATATCTGTGGCCCCTCTACAAACATGTACATCATGAAGTTTACTCAACATTCTTTTATCTACCAATACATAGTCCAACAAACTACTGAAATTACACACTACACACACACACACACACACACACACACACATATATATATATATATATATAAGTAGTCGATTTTTCCACTGGGGGGTCCCTTCCGGTTTAGGGCCTTCCACTGGGAGGTCCCTTCCGGTTTAGGCCTTCCACTGGGAGGTCCCTTCCGGTTTAGGCCTTCCACTGGGCAGTGTATCCGGTCTAGGACCAGCGGCTGGAGGGTCACCTTTTCACACCTAGGTGTTACTTCCGGTTTTGACCATGACCTCGCCCTCGAGACTACCTCACCCTTGACCCCCCCAACCAATACCCCCGCCCACGACCCCCCCCCCTTCGCGACCCCGCCGTCGCGCCGCGCGCCCGCCCGCGCGCCCGCCCGCGCCCTTCGCGACCCCCCCGCCCGCGCGCCCGCCCGCGCGCCCCACCCGCGCGCCCGCCCGCGCCCTTCGCGACCCCCCGCCCGCGCCTTCTGCTGCGCCTTCTGCAGCGTCGTCCGGATCGCCCCCGCGCCTCGAATTTTTTTCCGATTTTTTTCGATTTTTTTTGAATTTCATTTTCTTGTGCTCTCCATCTCCTTGGATCAAGGTTTTTGGATTCCCCCCCTATAGGGTTTTCGAAATTCTCCAATTCCTCGGATCAAGTTTTTTGGGTACCCCTCCTTTCACCCCCCATCCCCAAACAATTTCTCAATATCAAAGTCTCCACTTCCTCGGATCCCCCTCCCACTTTCACCCCCCAACCCAAAAAATTTCTCGATAATACAAGGTTTTTGGATTCCCCCCTATGGGGTTTTCGAAATTCTCCAATTCCTCGGATCAAGTTTTTTTGGGTACCCCTCCTTTCACCCCCCATCCCCAAACAATTTCTCATTATCAAAGTCTCCACTTCCTCGGTTACCCTCCTTTCACCCCCAT